>PVJO010004955.1:0-31140 GCA_004026905.1 Hystrix cristata
GCAGTTTTAACTCCATTTCCAGATGTGGAGACGGAGCTCAGTCGCCACCCTGCCAGCACTCAGTCCACTCTTGTTTCCATTTTGCTGCTCCTGAGCCCCCTGTGGGGGGACAGGGACCATGTCCTCTGTCCCAGCCTCAGCTCTCAAAGACAGCAAGGAGGTGGAGTGTAGCAAGCTGCAGTGCAGGTGAGCTGTTCCCTTCCTCCCCGGCCAGTGTGCGGAGGTCCCTTGGTACCCCTGGTGTGACCTGTGCCCTGGCCTGGTCAGTAGCTGCTCCCCCGACCCCACGGTGGGGCTTGGCTGGGGACCGGGCCTGGCCATCTGCTCTGTGGGGCTGTCTCTCCCCTACATTGGTCTGGCCTTGGAGGTCCCCAGGACAGCACACTCACGTCTGTGCAAAGTGGGTCACGGTCTGGATTCTGCGAATGTTTTTCCTGGCGGCCCCTGCGGGGGTGGGGGAAGCAGCGGCCTGTGCTGCGCGCTGGCAGAGGCCGCAGACTGGGGGTGGCAGTGCCAGGCTGGTCATGGGGGGAGGGTACTGTCACTTTGGGACCTGGAGGGGCAGATGTCAGGACTGGGGTACTGGGGCTCCCGGTGGGGCGGGGGCCAGTGAGCTCAGACCATGCTCCTTTACTTCTAGACCTCCAGCTGCCTTCTCCTCGGAGTGGTTCTCCTGTCACTTTTTAAGACATTCCACTCCGAGGTTTTCCTTCTGGTCTCCCCAACAGGGAACGTACCCCATGCACAGGCTGGGTCAGCCCTGGAATTGGCCTGATAGTCCCTGGTTGAAGCGGGCCTCAGGGAGGGCTGCCCTCGAGCCTCTGGGGCTCCTTTCTTCGGCCCCTGCGAGCCTCAGAAGCGCTTTGAAGAGCGCCGCCTTGAGGGTCACTGTCCCTCACAGGCCATCAGGTCGCAGGTCGGGCCACGGGCCTCCGGGAGCAGCTGGATCCCTGAGAGCTGTGGGGGTGAATTTATGTCTCCTTTGAGCGAATTTGCCTGGGCAGGGTGTGGTTCTTCGGGGGCTCTTGCAGGTCCATCCCTGTGTCTGCACCCACTGCCCGACTCTGGGAGGTGCCAGCTGCTTGCCGCTCAGGGCACTGTCCAAGGTCACACAGCTTTGATTGCTGTCCACTTGGGCTCGTGGGGGCTGGTTTGCTGGGTGCTGCCCCACCCACTTTCCTGCCAGGCCCCTAGTGTGTGGGTGCAGTGCCTGCCTACTCCTGGTCAGGGGTCCCACAGAGGGAGAAGGCATCAGAGCCGGAGCATGGGGAGAGGGGTTGTGCGGGGACACGTGCGTGTGCACAAGCTGGGAGGACTGGACAGGATTCCTGGGGGACTGGGCTCCTCTTCCCAGGCCCTGGGGGGCTGGACAGCTGCTCCTTCCTGCCCGGCCGCTTCTTAGCAACCTGAGCATTGCTGTGTGTGAGCAATGAGGCCTCCGCAGCTGGGGCAGGAGGAGCGGCCTGCTGGGCATGGAGGAGGATCCAGCCTGGGGGGGCTCTTGCAGCTGGTGACACCCCAGGCCTTCCTTCTCCCCACCCCGCCCCTCCCTGGCTGCCTCCTGGGGGCAGGGTGGAAGTGTGGTGGCCCACCGGAGCCTGTGGTGCCCGCTAGCCTGGTGTCTGACGGGTGTCCCCCTGGTCTCCACCTGCAGTTCTGGCACAAATCATGCTTCCATTGCGAGACCTGCAAGATGACCCTGAACATGAAGAACTACAAGGGTTACGAGAAGAAGCCGTACTGCAACGCGTGAGTCCCGCGGCCCGCCGGGCGGGTGCCTGCTCCCTCTCCTTCTTTCTTCCTTCCCCTCTGAGGGTGGCCCTGCTGGTATTTGCACACCCTGCTCCCTGCCTGTGTCACAATCCTGTGTGTCCTCACAACTGCTAGGTGCAGCGAGGGCTGTTCCTGTCCGTCTGCATTTTACCAATGAGGAAACCAAGGCTTGGGGAAAGGACTTTGTGAAGTCTCTGCTGTGTCTGCCCAGCTCGGTCTCCCTTTCTCCTTCCCTTCCCTCGTTTCTCTCCCTGGGGGAGCCAGGGCTGGGGGTGCAGAGGCAGCCATCTCCTACCCCAGCGGCAACACTGCTGTCCCCTCTTTTGCAGCCAGGTGCCGATGCCCATTGCGACCCCATGAGTAGCAAATGCTCGCGTGGGACCACTCAGTCACCTGCCAGCTGTGGGCTGCAGGTCAGATCACTTGCAAATAGGTGGCAAGATCAATATTCAAATAAATTGGAGATCTATCTGATTTGAATCTAGCTTTTGCTTCCCCTTATTGGGAGGAGAGTATCACAGTGTCTTGCATGCTAAGGTCTGGAGTTCTGGAGGAAGGGAAGCTGGAGTTCGTGCAGGAAGGGAAGCTTGGCACTCGTCCGAGGGGGGATGTGCGCTCAGGTCCTTGTGAGGGGCTGCCCTCACAGAGTCACTTCCAGTGCCCTCCTATCCCTGGCCCCCCACCCCCTGCGCCCAGGGTTGGGAACGATCATCACCTGTTCAGTGTCCGCCTCCTGCTCTGTGCCCACCTGTGCCAGGTGCTGGGAGAGCCGACCCCGGATAAGATCTCAAGCCCAGGGGGCGAGTGGATGTTGTCCTTTCTGAAGGACAGGCCACTGGGCAGGTGGCCTGAGTACAGGGAGGGCCAGCTCAGCCGGCTCCTCCTCTAGCCCCTCCCAGCCCCAAGGGAAATGGGACATTCTTGGAATTCTTATGGGCTCACACAAGCCCTGATCCTCTGCCACTTCCTCCCTCCTTTGGGGAGTGGTTGGGGTTCAGAGAAGCCTAGAAGCCAGGCCACTTACCCCTTGGCCAATGGATGCTGCAGAATGGAAGTGGAGGTGGCAGGAGCCCAGCGCTTCTTCCTGTCGCTTCCTGGGAGTCCAGCAGCCTAGAACTCAGCGAGCATTGGGAGTTAGAGAAAGAAGTCAGAGGCTTGTCCTTGTTTTCTTTGCATTTCTCAGCTTTCTGACACGGTCCCGGCTGGCTTTGTCTGTCCTTTGGGGAGCCCAGCAGCAAGTGGGGGTGTGGGGGCTGAAGCTCTCTGTCTCGGGATCCAGCCAGAGAAGCAGTGTGAGCTCCTCCGCCTTCCTCTCCAGCTTTCCACCCACGCCCAGCTGACCTTTGGCCTCTGGCCCAGCTGTGCAGGACCCGGATGAGAGGGGGATCCAGGTGTGTGGGGGGCAGCAGCCGGCCAGACGCAGGTCTGCCCGCCACGAGCCCCCCAACTGCTGTCTGAGCCTTGGCTTCCCCCAGGGTGCTGTACCCTGCACCGAAGAGGACTCGCTGTGGGCCAGCCGCGTGCCAGGCATTTGCGGATCTTTCCTTGCGGGTGTAGGCCTCTTGCTGCGGTGCTGGGGATGAACTCAGGGCCTCATCCGTGCTGGGCAGGCCCTCTGCAGGCCCCATGGGCGCAGGTGGTTGGCATCTTGTAGCGCTTTGCCAGGGTGCTGGGCACCCGCAGTGAGTGAGGGTGTGAGCTTGAGGTGTACCCTGAGGCCCGGGCAGCTGGACTGACACTGTGGAACATGACCAGAAGCAGGAAGAGGCAGCTCTGGGCCTCTTGCTCTGGGAGGGGTGGGGTCGCCCCCCCCATGACCGGAGAGCACTGTTACCCTTGATGATTTGTTTTGTAAACGAGATTTTCCCTAACCCTTGGCCAGAGGAAGCTGGGTCGCAGGCGGGGAACCAGGCTTTGGGGTGCCAGGGGCTGAGCGCAGCCGGGAAAGGAGGGACTCAGTTGTGTATTTTCCTTCTTCATTGATTGCAGACTTCGCCCTGCAGTTTGCTTGAGGTGTTGGGTGAGGGGCTGGGGGGATGGGGATGTCCCTGATACTGGGGTGCAGGGGACTGTGCTCCGGGCCCCTATTCAGGCCTTAGAGGGGAGTGGGGTAGGGTCTGTGTTGCTGGATTCCTACATAGCCGGGGCTGGCCTTGAACTCCCTCCTGCCTCAGCCTCCCGAGTGCTAGAGTGTAGGATGACAGGGGTACACCCAGCCTTCTTTCATTTTCTTCTTTTTCATTTCGTGTGTGGCTCTGCAGTCCTTGAGGGCTGGTGAGTTGTGCTCCTGTCTACCCTGGAGCCTTCTGACTGTGCCTTTCCCCCCTCTGGTCAGACAATGCCTCCTTGTTGCTTCCTGCCCCGGCGCTGTGCCCCTGGGCCTGGGGGGACTGGCGGGAAGGAGGCTGAGAAATGGGTGAGGGGGTCCTCCTGGCCCTGAGTGGCTTTGCCAGCAGGGGCTTTGGAATCAGCAGCATTAACTGGAGGCTAGAGGTCAGGGCTGTTTTTCTGGTGGGTTTTTTTTTCTTTTGGTAAAAGCAAAAGCTCCTGTTGCTTTTGTCAATGTATTTTTGTTCCTCCTTGAATACGAAGCTCTGGTTTCTGAAGGGGTCTGAGCCTGGAAGGGCTGAGGGTCCTGCAGAGAGGGGAGCCGGGCTGTCAGGACCTCTGCTCTGTCCTTCTGCCTGTGGAGTGCAGCTGGTGACCGGCCCACCCCTGTCATCTGGAAGCCCTTGTCGCCTCCCAACATCCTCCCTGCCCTTGAGGTTTTTGGAGCAAGAAGGTGACTCAGAGGTCCTCAAGGTGACCCTCTCCTGGGACAGAGGCTGCCTGCCCGCCACCACTGTCTGTCCTCAGAAGACCCCTACTTTTGGAATTTTTTGTTGTTATTCAGACAGGGTTTCACTGTGTAGCCCAGGCTGCCCTTGTACTTACAGCAACCCTCTTGCCTCAGCCTCCTGAGTGCTGAGATTATAGGTTTGCCTCACCACTCCTGGCCAGTAAGCCTTTTTCTAGCCCCAAGCCTGTGGTGAATTTCAGAGTAGGATGCATGGGACACAGGACGGGATTCTAAGGGTAATGAGTGTTGGGGGAATCAACCTGAGGACAGAGAGAAGGCAGAGGTGGCCCCGGGTGCCGTTTCTGGGAGGAAGTCAGGTCCAGTAGAGCCCTCTTTTGAGCCAGTCCTGGTGGGAGGAAGGGCAGAGCCACCTCCCTTCTACAGACCTGAGTATCTGTCCCTGTCACCGCAGTTGTGACCGGGCTCCTGTGCATGCCATCTCCTGGTTTTGCCCTCGTGGGCTTCTCCTTGGTGGAGGACGCCTGTGCAGTCTGTGGCGCTTCCCCTGCCCCCATACCACAGACCCCTCTCTCTCTGCGCTTGCCTGGAGCTGAGGATGCGGTTGCCAAGGGAACCCGCAGCCAGTGAGCAGGGGAGGGAGAGGCAGGGTCTATCGCTGGGGCTGGGGCTGACTGACCCAGCAGGGGAAGTGGCCCGTGCAGGAGGAGGTTGGAAACCCTGGAGGTCCACTTTAATCTGGTTAATCTGCCGCCAGATTAAAATCCTTCCTGGCCCCTGTCAAATTAGACCAAGTTAAGGTCTAGGCTGGTTCACCCCCACTCCTCCTGTTCGATAGGATTAGTGTTCTGATTCTCGGGGGCTGAGATTGGCCATAACGGTGGCTCCGAAGAGAGCACCCACCAACCCCATCCCGAGAGATGTGGCAAGGGAGGGCCGTGGTCCAGTGCAGGGCGTGTGTGACTGTGGCTGGTAACACAGCTGCCCTGTGTCCCAAAGACACCCGGGGCTGCAGAGTCCACATCTGTACGTACACGGCACAGCGTGGCGGGAGCTGCGGCTCTGCGGAGAGGGAGCGGGCAGGGCGTGGCGATGCTCGCCTGTAGCTGTCTGGCCGTCCTTGGGCCACCCTGGGCCACCGGGGCTGGTGCCCTGATTTAACCCTGGGTGTTCCTGCAAACGTGAAACCCAGGTTTGCAGCCGACCCCCCGGGTTTGTGCTGGGGAGCCCCTCCCTGTCCCGTGCCACCTCCCTTTACCCCGTCCCTCCTGATGCTCCCTGATGCTCAGAATTCAGCCTGCACCTCTGGCCCAGAGCTGTCCGCTCCCGCCCTGTGTGTCCCTCTGTAGAGGGAAACATTGTCCTCACCACACCCCGCCCTAATTTGGGAGCAGGTCGTCTCTGAAGTCCTCCCTCCCGTGACTTCAGGCCAGCTAGTTCTGCTAGCGATCTTACCGCCCTCCCCCACCCCAAGTGCTCGGGAGCCCCGAACGTCCTTCTGAGCTGTGGGTGGCCCTGGCCACACCAAGTGAGCGGGGCCAGGCCAGGGGAGGGACCCCGCCTTCGGCTGCATTCATCCTCAGGCCATTTCTGTTGCCAGCTGCGGACACCTGTGTTTGCCTTTCTCCTCCTTCCCTCCCTCCGAGGGGAGAGCTGCTGGCAGGGCTGTCGTGGGTGGCCAGGACAGTAAGACTGGCCCAGAGTGGAAGAGGGCTTGCCAAGGTCAGCCAGCGAGTCACCCAGCACAGTGCCCTTCTAGCCACGGCCCCGGCGACTGGGTCGTCTGCCCCCGAGCCCTGCCCTTCTCCGTGCTGCGGAGAGAAGCCGTGTGTTCACAGGTACCCCGAGGCCAGCCCCCCGGGTGAGACATGCCTGGACGCAGGTCCCAGGAGACCAGGTCTCCTTCTAACCTGGCATCTGCGGTGGTCACGGCTGCAGCTGGCACGGTCACCCTGAGCTTGGAGAAGCCACCCATCGATCCCTGGAATAGTTGGGCCCCACAGCCCCGCTGTTTCCCATGCCAGTGTGCACACAACAACCGCCATGACTCCAGGTTGCCTCTGTGTGCCCCAGGTGGTGACCCGGGGGACACAGGAGACACAAGTTCTGGTCCTGACCTTTATTGACCTCTGTTGACCTCCCTGTGTGAGGCTCCAGGGCATCGATTATCCTAAACACGGGAAATTGGGAACTGAGTGTCTGATGGCCCCCCTGAGCCTCCGGCCTTCCTGGTTCTACCAACCCAGGCAGAGGCCTGTGCGGTCTCGGGGCCCTGGGGCTGACGGGGGAAGTGAAGTGGCTGCTGCGAGTGACACTGTTCTTTCTGTCCCGCAGACACTACCCCAAGCAATCCTTCACCATGGTGGCCGACACCCCGGAAAACCTTCGCCTCAAGCAGCAGAGCGAGCTTCAGAGTCAGGTAGGCGGGCGGGCGTGTGGGTGGCCGCGTCAGCGGACCTGGTCAGGGCTCCTTTCCCTGCCCTCGGTCCGAGGGCCACAGTGGGTGCTGCAATCCTGCCCCGTCCGCCCCGTGTGGTTGCCCCACATTTCCTGTCCGAGGTGGGGGCAGAGCCAGGCCCTGCTTCCTGGAGGGGGTGTGTCTGTCGGACCTGCCCAGGGCCCCTGAAAGCCCGCCCCTCCAGGAAGCCGCTCCATTCGCACCTGTCCACTCCCAGAGATGGGTCTGGGGACTCACTCCAGGCCGAGGCTACACGGCCTGCCCCCTGTAGCAACCTCGAACCTTCTCCACCCCTGGAGGGCACGTGTGATGTGGTGGCGCATGCTCGTCATCCCAGCATTCAGAGGCTGAGGCAGGAGGGTCACAAGTTTGAGCCCAGCCTGGGCAATTAAGTGACTTAGCAAGTTAGTGAGTCCCTGTTTCAAAATAACTAGAAAGGGCTGGGGGTGTAGCTTAGTGTGAAAACCCGGATTCAATCTCCAGTGCCAGAGAGTGAGACAGAAAGATTGGGAGGCCGGGGCAGAGGTCAGCATGACATTAACACCATAGTTGAGAGGCTCCGTGCTCCCCACAGGTGAGCCCCAAATCCTGTGCGCTGTGCGGACGTGACAGGTGACACTGATGGCTTTGAGGTTGGCGTGATTTGGAGACGTGGGTCCTTCCCGCGTCCCGTCCGAGTGCTGATGTCCCTGACACTGCCGAGAACCTCCCAGCCCACCGAGTTTCCCCTCCCGCTCCTGTTTACCCACTTTCCTGGGGGCGGGTGGGAAACTTGTCCTCTCCGTGTCCTGGGTCGGGGACTGAGGCAGGCAAGGCTGGCTCTGCCTGGTGACACAGCGAGGGCGGAACGGGCAGCCCTGGTGTGGGGGCTGCTCTGCCCTCTGGGCCCAGCCTGCAGTTCATCTGGGTCCCCGAGGGAGGCAGGGGTACGGGGTCACCTCTCATCGGGTCCCTTCGAGGAGGTCAGGCTGGGTGTGTGCATGTGAGCACCCTTGCAGAAGCGCCCCTGACCTCACTTCCCTTCACGGCCGCCTGAGGTGGGGCACAGCCTGGGAGGAGCCACTTGCCCAGAGCCCAGGGGAGGATTCTGTGCCCCGCTGATCCAGCCCAGCTCCTGCTAGCCCACAGGACCCCCCCAGTGGCATCTGCATGGCCAGCGCAGGTCACAGCAGGTGCTAGGGATTGTGAGCATGCAGATTCCTGGGCTGCTGCAGCGGGCCCGGGAATCTGCACTTTGACTCTGGGTGGTTCTGATGAGGGCAGTGGGGAGCCAGCAGGCGCCGTGGGCTGTGACACAGGGGACTTGGCAGGGGTAAGGCAGGCAGGGAGGAGAGGGAAGGGCCTTCTCACCTCCCACCTTCCGTGTGGCCTGAGGCTTTATTCGCACTCCCTGCTCCAAGGCTGAAGGCTGACTGGGGCTGTGATGGGTTCTGGCTCCCGGGGGGCCGGGTGGCTGGCGGAAAGGGAAGTGGGAGCCTCCTCCCTGCCTGCCCACCACACCACAGCCCTCTCTGTCCCTGCTCGGGAAGCCGCCCATGCAATTTCTACTTTATTTGTCTTCCTGTTGCTATATTGGTCCCCAAAGTGGCACTTTAGGTGTCTGGGACCCCTGTGGTTTCCGCTGTGGGGGAGGACACCGCAGAGCTGTCCTGCAAAAGCAGCCGTGAGCCCCCATCACCAGGCTGAGGGGGCAGCAGGTTTAGGGGGTGGGGCTGAGCTGGAGGATCCATGGGCTTGGCCCAGGTGGAAGTAGCAGGAGGGTCTCTTTCATTTCTCCTTCCTCGGCACCTCCTGGTGCTGTGGGAGAGACCAGGAAGGGAGAGCAGCATGCAGGGAGGGCCCCAAAGTGCCTGGAGCAGAGCCCAAGTCTGGATCTTGTCACTGTGCAGCAGGCAGCAGCCCCAGGTGAATGCCCGTCTCAGCTGCATGGTGACCTCTGCACTGTGGTGCTTTTGTGTGTGAAGCAGGGTTACCTTTCTAAGGGGGCCCTGAGGGCTGCAGTACTTGGAGAGCACTTAACTTCTCTTGGCATGAGCCAGCACTGATGAATGTCCCTTTTACTGTTCTGGAAGGGACAGGAAATTGACAGAGACCTTTGACCCCGCTTCCAGTCCTGGCCTTCCTCATGAACCCTCCTCCCTATCTGTGCAGGGCTAATTTAAAAACTTTTCTTTTTTATTGGAAGGGGATGGCTCGCATAGTACGGGACTAGCATAGAGTAGGCTTGCAGTAAGTGGAAATGGTGTGTTTTGCTCAGTACATTCGTTTTGTTTTGTTTTGTTTTGTTTTGAGACGGTCTCACTATGTAGTTCAGGATCGTCCTGCCTCAGCCTCCCAAGTACTAGGATTACAGGCATGTGCTACCACACCTGGAGTTTCATGAGTTTCATACATTTTTGTTCACTTGTGGTTGTTTCTTCATCTTCTTCTGGGCAGGGGAAGGGGTATTGAACCCAGAGTTCCATCCCCAGCTGCTGGCATGATCCTTCTTAATGGTGGGTCATCAGAGAAGTTGTTTTCTTTTCTTTTTTTTTTTTTTTTCTTTTTTGTGGTGCCGGGGATCGAACTCAGGGCCTTGTGCTTACAAGGCAAGCACTCTAATCACTGAGCTAAATCCCCAGCCCAGAGAAGTTGTTTTCTAAACCGCACTGTTTGCTGGATAACTGATGAGCAGGACAGAGCCGAGAGAGTCAGACCTACGAACAAAGCAGGCCGCCCTGTTGTGGGAGTTTCCAGGGTGGGAGGCCAGGCACCAACCGGGGATAGAGTCATCCAGCCAAAGTGCTGAGCTGTGCTCTGCCGCTGTGGACATCCGCATTGAGTGACCTTGGGTGGGTTCTCCCAGCTGCCGCACAAAGTCCCTGAGAGCTGTCCTGACAGCAGGCAAGCACTGCTGCGGGGTGACGGGACCTGGTGGAGAGGCTCGGGCCACCCTGGTCCTCTGCCATCCCTCGCAGCACTGGAAGCCCTTTGGAACTTGCCCCACCGGCACTCTCTGGGTAATGCCTGAGGGTGCCTGGGAATGAGCGCCAGCTCTCAAGCAAGAGACCTTTTTTGTTGTTTTGAGACAGTATCTGGCTACACAGTCTAGGCTGGCCTTGTAGTCAAACTCACTGTGATTTTCTCTTTCTCTCTCTCTTTTTTTTTTTTTTTTTCTTTTTTGGAACAGTGTCTCACTATGTAGTTAGGCTGGCCTGGACCTCACTATGTAGCCCAGGCTGGCCTGGAATTTGCAGCAATCCTCCTGCCTCAGCCTTCTGAGTGCGGGAATGACAGGAGTGTGCCACTATGCCCAGTTTAGAGTGGGAGGCATTTAGAGATCAGCTCGCCTGTCCGCCTTAGGCCGCCTGGAGAGGGAAGCTGGCTTGCTCGAGTCACAGCAGAGTGACCCCGCCCCACCCACCCCTCCGCCTGCTGCATTAGGAGCAAAATGAATTCTCCTTCCTGGCGAGGAGGGAGAGGCAGCTCCTGGGCCTGGGAACCAGCTGATGTCACTCTGTGTTGCCATGGAGATCGTTCCCCCTGGATGAGGGCCTGACCCTTGCAAAGCCAGGAAACAGGAGGGAGCAGGCCTGGTGCTGGGTCAGTACAGAGGACTTCGGCAGCACTTTGGCAGCCTCCCTTTCCCTCACCGGGTGTGGCCACAGACCTGGTATGCCTTGTGGGCCGGACATCTGGTCCTTGGTCGCCCCGGCCCAGCCTCAAGAAGTCAGGGCTTCGACTCAAAGTCATCAGCGGGGGGCATGATCTTGCCCAGACTGGGTCAAATTTGTCATCCTTCTGCCTCAGCCTCCTGAATATCAGTGTTTACACCCCATGCCACCATGCCCAGTTTAGGCTTCTTTTTACTCTGCAGGGAAACATGGGGCACCTGGCTGATGTGGGCTCATGCTGGGGTCAGGCTCAGGGTGCAGAGTCCGGCACCGGGGGTGGAGGAGCGCCTGGCCTGGGAACAGCCGGGCTTGGCATTCTGGAGGCTCCCGCTTGTCCCGGGCTGACCTGATTCGGGACAGCAGCCCCAGGGAGGAAGGGCAGGCAGCTGTGGGGTCCGGAACAGATGGCTGCTGCAGTGGCCAGGGAGCCTCTGGAAGGCGCGCAGCAGCCCCTGTCCCCTGGGGCCGTCCCAGCCTCCCTGCTGTTCCTCAGAACCCCCAGGGGAGCCCCAGCCATCTGCAGGGGGAAGGTCTCTATCACCCAGTTTTCCATAGGATGGCCGGGGCATGGCCCGGGAGCAGCGGTCCCCATCGTGGCCCCTCCTGTGTCCTCTGTCCCCGCCCACTTCCTCCCCTCCCCTCTCGTGGCAGTGGCCTCTGAAGCCAGCCTGGCAGGCTCCAGGAAGCCCAGGCCATCAAAGGCTCATTGATCAGCCTTCACTGTGACTGTACCACCCCGCCTTTCCGGGCACCGACTGTCCTTTGGCACTGCCCTCCCTCAGATGCTAACTGGAAACCCCCAGGCACTTGGTGGGCAGGGCCACATCCTGGCAGGGTGGGTGGGAGGACCTCTAACTGCAGCTTCCAGCCAAGGGCCTGGCAGGGACAGGCCGGGTTTCGTATCCTGAGGCTCTGGGCATTGGCTGCCAGGCTGTGCAGCCTCCTTTGAGAGACTCTGCCTCTGGGTGGCTGTTTCCTTCTCTATGAAATGGGTTCAGCAGTGCATGTGTGCATGTGTGTGCGGGCGTACATGTACACACATGTGCGAGTGACATTGCTCCCGGGGCACATGGCACTGTGCTGGGAAAGTATGAATGGGTTATTTTATTGTTGTTTTGAGACTGGGTCTTGCTATGCATGTATTCCAGGCTGGCCTTGAGCTCTCTGTGTAGCCCAACTGACCTGGAACTCGAAGCCGTCCTCCTGCCTCAGCCTTCCGAGTGCTAGACGACAGGTGTATGGTGCTGCCTGCCAGGGGCCTCAGGCCAGCCTCTGCTCCCTGGCCGACCGCGGTCCCTCTTCCTCCTCCCCAGGTGCGCTACAAGGAGGAGTTTGAGAAGAATAAGGGCAGAGGCTTCAGCGTGGTGGCGGATACCCCCGAGCTCCAGAGAATCAAGAAGACCCAGGACCAAATCAGCAACGTGAGTTCGTGCCCCTGCACCCTGAGGCTCCCCGTGTGCCCCTGACTCCCTGGTGTTTCTGCCCTGGGGGCAGCCGTCTGCGTGCTGTGCGGGGCGAAGATGGTGCTGTCATCAGCTCTCTGCAGCATCGGTCTTTCTGCCGTTGTGGTGGTTGTTGCCGGCCGGGTGCAGACACCCCTCTGCCGCCTCCCACTGCCGCGTTCTTCCTTCCTGTGTAAAAACCTGGTGGCTTCAACCCACCCTGGTCGGGTTCCTGGTCGGCGGTAGATCGAGGTCCTCGCGGCCTCTAGGGATAGAGAACCACCTTGGCCTGGCCGCCAGGTGCTCTGGGCTGAGGGCCGGGCTGGGGCTCTGGTGGCCTGGGTGTCGGGTGCCCGCCTCGGGCCCTGCAGACCTGCCCCGCGCCGGCCTCGGTGGGAATCAGCTGTGCGGGTGGGCCCAGGAGCAGCTGCAGACAAGGACTTCCTGCCGTCTGAGACTCGAATTTTACATCCAGACCTACCACACAAGCGTGCGTTTGTTTAGAGAGAAAACAGAATCAGTGCTTTCCTGAACAGGAGTGGGGTGTGACTGGGGCAGAGTGAGGCCCTGGGTTCGAGCCCCAGCGCCGCAGAAAGGAGGCCGTGAGTGAGCGCTTGTGCTCCGAGGGTGGGCTTTGCAGCAGGACCTCCCGCCACCCTTCCTGGAGGGCTGCCAAGACCCTCCACCCCGACCCCGCCCTGTGGCAGGAGAGTAACAAAACACCGTGGCCCCGGCGTCCTCGAGGACAAGACAAGCACCGCAGCGGTGACTGCAGGCTGGGCGCCGCGGAGCTGATTGTCCCCTGTCTGTGTAGGGGAGGTGCCCTCAGAGCTGAAAGACAGGGTTTTAGTGAACACAGTGAAGTCTAGTTGGCCGACGCGGCCCAGGCAGCAGCCAGTGTGAAACACACTTGGGGGTCACCATGGGCCCCCTGCTGTCTCCAAGCTGTCACTACCAGAAAGCTGTACCATCTTTGGAGCCAGAGGTCTCCAGCTGGCCATTGGCCATGTCCCCAAACCCCAAGGGAACCCAGACCACACTCAGAACTCTGGCCGAAGCTGGGCATGGTGGTACATGCCTGTAATCTCAACACTTGGCAGGCTGAGGCAGGAGGATCCCATTGAGTCTGATGCTGGCCTGGGCTACAAAGAGTTCAAGGCCAGCCTGAACTACATAGCAAGACCCTGTCCCCAAAAATCAAACCAGACTAATAATTAAGAAGAATAATAATTAAGGGTTTGGGGTATAGCTCAGTGGTAGAACTAGCTTGTGGAGGCCCTGGTTCAGTCTCCAGTACCACAAAAAGAAAAGAAAAAGACAAGGCTGGAGGTGACCCTTCCAGTGCACTGGTCAGGGTGCTTGAGTTTCCTCCTTAGGACCAAATGGTCCCGAGCAGGTCTATTGGAATCTCCCTGCTGGCCTCAAGCTCATGGTGATCCTCCTGCCTCAGCCTCCTGAGTGCTGGGATTGCAGGTGTGCAACCCCACACCCAGCTCTTATATTAATGACATGGAACAGTGTAATGCTAAATCCTCTAGTTTGGCTTCTAATTTTGAAAGTACACTATGTAACATTTTGTGCCTTTATGTTGTTTTGCATAATTTGGGGCTTAGAGATTGATCTATATGGCAGGGATGTAGCTCTACATATAGAGCTTGCCTGATAGGTACAAAGCCCTGAGTTCCATCCCAGCCCTGCCAAAAAGGAAAGGAAAAAAAAAGACTCACTCGTATGTGTAGAGGGATCACGAAGTTGAGCCCAGATTTATGTATTTTTATTTGTTTGGTTTTTTGTTGTTGTTATTTTTCTGGTGCTGGGGATCGAACTCAGGGTCTTGTGCTTGCAAGCCAGGCACTGTAACCACTGAGCTAAATTCTCAGCCGCAGATTTATGTATTTTTAAAACAATAGACTGAGTCTGTAGCGGAGGGCAGTATCACATGGGGTTGAGAAGTAAGGCTGGTGTTGGAAGTAGATTCTGCCCTAACCCGCCGCTTACCCACCTCTCTGTCCTCGGTTTCCTCCTCTGTAAAGTGAGCGCAGTACTCGGGCTGGTTAAGGAAAAGAAAGAGGGAATTCATCACGAGACAGGAGCTCAGCACACAGGAGCAGTTAAAAAAAACCAAGCCCGAGGCCAGTGAGGTGGTTGTTCCGCTCGCCACCCCAGTCATGTGGCCCTCGACGTGCGACAAGTCAGGCTCTCATTTTCCACCACAATCAGGAAGCGGGCTCAGAAAAGGAACATCAGTGTCACCCCAGAGTTCCAGCCTGCAAGAGTCTGGCTGGGCAGGGAAGGTCCTCAAGGCACCATTGGAAGGCGGCCTCCTCCCACAGGGGCCGGAACAGGTCGCACTCGGGGTCTGCAGGGCGCCTGGAAGATCAGAGCTCTGGGCCCTTGGACTCTGGGAACTTTCTCTGCCTTTTTTGTTGTCGCTTTTTTGTTTGTGGAGACAGGGCCTCGCTCTGTAGCCCAGGTTGGCCTCGAACTCTCAGCAATCCTCCTGCCTCAGCCTCCCAAGTGCTGGGATGACAGGTGTGCACCCCCGGGCTTGTGTAATGATTTGTGGCTCTGGGCTCGAACCCAGGCCCTGATGTATGCTAAGCTAGTACCCTACCTGAGCACCCAGCTGTCTGGGACTTTTTTTTTTCTTTTTTGGTGCTGGGGATCGAACTTGGGGACTTGTACTTGCCAGGCAAGCACTCTAACCACTGAGCTAAATCCCCAGCCCTGTCTGGGACTTTTTAAAGAGTGAGGTAGTTCCCAGCGGCCGGCTGTGGAACCTGCACATGTCCACCCTTCTTGGGGCTGGCGGGTCCTTGGGTCACCTGGGAGCAGGTGACAGCATGGTTCCCTTGAGGCCTAGGGGGAAGTGTCCCTCAAGGCCCCTGGAGTAAGTGACCACGTTTTGGTCCCAGGGATGAAGCCCGGGTGGGGTTGGGTGGCCTACAATGAAGGATAGATGCACGGTGCGCTAAGGGGACAGAGCTAGGCCTTGGCTCCCCCGGCCACTCAGGCCTCAGCATGGAGGGCAGCTATGGCCCAGGCACACCTGTCCCCAGGGCTCCCTGCCACCTGTCACTAGTGCAGAGCCACACCTGGTGAGGGACCATCGCCTGGGGATCTGGGCCCCCAGTGCAAGACACTTGTCCCTGCTGGCACACTCAGGGTCTAGGGCAGACCTCAGTTCCACCTCTGCGCTTCTGTCCCACCCTTGGTAGCCTTTTCATTAACAAAATAAACAAGTCCAGGCCTTTCCCACCCCCAGCACAAAAGAGGGAGTAAGTAGGCTGGGACAGTTACCTTTGCCCTGCCAGTGACACCTTCCAAATGGGGGCTGGTGTCCCATGGGTTTGAGTCTGGCCAGGGCTGGCTGTGTCCCCCAGGATGAGTCCCTGCCCGGCCACCAAGGGAAGGAACAGGAGAAGGGAGGACTGGTCCCAACCTGTGCCCCTAAGGGACATACTCTGCCTGCCCCTCAGCCTGTGTGCAGATGCCACCCAGGTAGTCTTTCGCTTTACTCCGGGAAATGGCAGGCTGTGCCCTCCCTCCTCTCCCTGTCGCCTAGGCCAGCTGTGTCCAGGCTGGGACAGGGCAGGGCAGGATCGTGGGGAGCAGGAAGTGACCGGCGGAGCCGGTGTCCCGGGCCTGCGGGGAGCCCAGGGCCGGGCCTGCAGGCATCTGGCTGGGAACAGCCGCCTCCTCGTCTTGCCAGTGTCCTGCTTGAGCGTCCTGTAGGAGCGGTGGTGAGCCGTTCGGCCTGTCACTCTGTCTTACTTCCTCCCGGCCTCAGCTGTCTGCTGGGTGGTTCCCCTTCCATCCGGTTCCTCTACGGGTCTCGGGGTGCAGTGTGGAGTCTGTCCCCTGAGGCTGCAGGACAGAAACCTCAGGGCGTCCGCCTCAGTGACGTTGTCTCATGCTGTGTCATTCATGTTACGTGTGTGCTCTGAAATGTACATTCTGGGTCTGCAAAATGATGTTTATGTCATTTAAAGAATATAAATAACTGGAGAGGCTTTTGCCAAGATGGACAGTAGTGGCAGGAGTGTGTAGTCATAGCCAGGCATGCAGCGCATGTCTGTCATCCCAGCACTTGGGAGGCTGAGGCAGGAGGATCACTTCAGCGAATTCAAAGCCAACCTTAGAGAGTACCTGTCTCGAAAATCCAAAAACAGGGGCTGGGGATTTAGCTCAGTGATTAGAGTGCTTGCCTTGCAAGCACAAGGCCCTGAGTTCAATCCCCGGCACCACCAAAAAAAAAAAAAAGAAAGAAAGAAAATCCAAAAACAAAGGACCCTACAGTGGCTTTTGGCAGACGGGTCAGGCGCGGAGCCTGGCTTCCAGGAAGAGTTCGGCACACAGCTGTGGCCATGAGGAGAGCGCATACTGTGAAACCTGTAATGGCTGTCGTCCCTCTGTGATCTGCATTGTCTGAGGTACACTGTCATCCCATTTGACAGAGGTAGGGAGCGAGACTTGGCAAGGGTAAGCCACTTGTCCAAGTGCACACAGTGGAGCCCTTGGGGGTCACTCCCACTCTGAGCTTTTTGTGTGTGTGGGGGGGGACTGGGGATCGAACTCAGGGCCTCGTGCTTGCTAGGCAAGTGCTCTACCACTGAGCTAAATCCTCAACCCCAAGCTTTTTATTTTTATTTTATTTTATTTGCAGTACTGGGGATTGAACCCAGGCCCTTTGCACTCAGCGACACCCACAGCCCATTTTTTATTTCCAGACAGGGTCTTGGTAAGTTGTCCTGGCTGGACTCCAACTTGCAATCCTCCTGCCTCAGCCTCCCAGAGGATTGAGATTACAGATGTGTGCCACCACTCCTGGCTTCTTTTTTTTTTTGGCAGGGTCCTGGTCTGTCATTCAGGTTGGCCTGGGACTTTTTCTGTAGTTTAGGCTGGCCTCAAACTTATGATCCTCCTGCCTAAGCCTCCTGAGTAGCCTCCTGAGACCCTTCATCCCAGGGTCTTGAGCAGCAGGAGCATCCTGGCTGCTTTGCCAGGGAACCCTTGACCCGGCCTTCCTGCCCTGCAGATAAAGTACCACGAGGAGTTCGAGAAGAGCCGCATGGGTCCCAGCGGTGGCGAGGGTGTAGAGCCGGACCGTAGGGACATACAGGACAGTAGCAACTACAGGCGGCCCCCGGAGCAGCAGCCGCAGCCACACCACATCCCAACCAGCACCCCTGGTGAGTATAGGCCACGCCCATGGCTGTCACACCCCAGATGTCCTCCCCAGTGAGGGGCCAAGGCACAGCCAGGCTGTGCGTGCGGGGTGAGGGGGTAGGGGGGGGTGGGGGGGCATATGGCCCCTGCTAAGGGCCCGCGACCTGGACACACATGCACTGGCGGCCTGGTCTTTGAGGGAGGTGAGTGACCTTGGCATGACCTTGGCCTTGAGGGGTTGCTCTAGGCGCTTTCTGACCCTTGTCCTCTCCACCCAGTTTACCAGCAGCCGCAGCAGCCGCCGCAGCAGCAGGCCACCCCGTCCTATGGCGGCTACAAGGAGCCTGCGGCCCCCGGGTCCCTACAGCGCTGCGCCCCAGGAGGGGGCGGGGTGAGTAGCAGCTATGGGATGGGGGTCTCTGAGTCCTCCTGGCTTGCGGCCCCAGCCCCTGTCGCCCTGCCCCTGTCTGAGCCTGGAGCAGATCCAGAACAGATCTGTGCCTCACAGATTGGAGGGAGTGGTGATGTGGGCTGGGCTACCTTTAGCCTTGGGTGACCTTGAGGGCCACTCCCTGCCCCTGCTGAGGTGCACAAAGAGCCCTTTTCTACATGTGGTCTTCTGACTCCGGCCTATTCCCTGTTTTTCCTGAAGAGACCCCACACCCTTCAGATCTCTGTCTGTCCTCCCAGCCTTCCCCTGTCTAGTGGGTCTCCCCTGTTTCTGTCACTTGCCTCCACTGGTTTCCCTCAGCATTTTTTCCCCTTTTTATTTTCTTTCTTGGTACTGGGGCAAGAGCCTCAGCTTTTTTGTTTGAGACAGGGTCTCACTAAGCTGCCCAGGCTGGGCTTGAACTTGGGATCCTCCTGTCTCAGCCTCCCAGAGTGCTGGGATCACAGGTGTGCACCACCAGGCCTGGCTCGCTTTTTCCACTCTAACATTTCTCTGCCTGCTGGCTCTCCGGTGTCTCCTGTGGGCAGAGCAGCATCCTTGGTTCAGCTCCTGGGATCCAGGGAGGAGTAGGGCTGGCCCTCGGTGCCAGGTGAATGAGCCCAAGTGGAAGGCAGGCCGGGTGGCTCAGCAGTCCCTAGTGTGGAACTCCTGCCCTGTAGGTTCTGCTTCGAGTCCCCTGGTGGGAGCAGCTGAATCACCCCCATGTCGGGGCAGGAGAGACAGATCTCAGAGGAATAAAATAGCTGCCCTAAGAGGCCCAGAGCCTCTTGCTCTGGACACACACACAGCACGGCATGCTGCTGGGGACAGGAGGTCATCGACAGGCTGAGGTTGCAGGTGACCGCCAGCCCCTCAGATAGGTGCTTGTCTGTCCCATTCTCTGGGATCTTGCATTCCAGTAAGAAAGTGATAAATACGCAGGTCTATAGTGTCATGCCCTAGCGTGGCAGATGCCCTGAAGATAGCCAGCAGGGTAAGGGACGTAGGGCAGCAGGGTCAAGGTGTGACATTTGTTGGGAGTGGTGCCGCCTCCCTGTAACCCCCAGTAGCACTTAGGAGGCTGAGGCAGGAGGATCGCTGTGAGTTTGCGGCCAGCCTGAGCTATATAGCGACACCCTATCTGAGAAAAACAAGAGAGTACAAAACAGAAAGAAAACACTGTTGCTTATAATAATCCCAGTAGCAGTGAGCAGGGCATATCAGAAATTTAACTCTACCCTGGCCCGTGTCTGTGTCCCTACTGGGGCAGGTGGGCAGGGCGACTGTCCTCGGCCTGTCTGTCCCCCATCTGACCCTTACTGGATGCCAGGTGCGCTGTGAGAGGGTGAATGCTCTTCCCAGAAGTTGAAATTTGGATGCGAGTGAGTTCGCAGCCGAGCACAGCCCGGTCCCCTCTCTCAATTCCTGGTTAGGGTGCCCAGCACCACCAGCGGCAGCCCACACAGGGCCCCAGAGTGACTGTCCTGTCCCCCCCAGAAACGGTACCGTGCCGTGTATGACTACAGTGCCGCCGACGAGGACGAGGTCTCCTTCCAGGACGGGGACACCATTGTCAATGTGCAGCAGATCGATGACGGCTGGATGTACGGGACCGTGGAGCGCACAGGCGACACGGGGATGCTGCCGGCCAACTATGTGGAGGCCATCTGAGCCTGCGCCTGCCCCTGTCGTCAGCGCATTCCGGCCTCGCGTCCACCTGGGCGACTGTCCACCCTTCTGTGTCTCTGTCCTTTAAGATCTGCAACAGCTTGTTTGTCCCCACCCCTCCTCCAGCTGCTTTGGCTGCCTGAAGCCTTGTTCCGCCACTTTCTTGGGCTCCCTCTCTGGCCAGTTTCCCCTCGACTGACTTCTTGGTTTTCTCTCTGGATGGAAGAGTGGGGCTGGGACTGTGCCACCCAAGGTCACCGCTCTCCCGCCCTGGGCCACTGCCCCTCCTCTTGGCCTCCAGGCCCTGCCAGGGCTCCGTCCGCTCATCCCCTGGTGGCGACCCCCGCAGTGGGCTGTCCCTCCCTTTCTCATAGAGGGTGCACTCTTCCTACCCTCCGCCACCTCAGGGGGACAGGAGAGTAGATGCCCACTTGGGGGCATGTTTGTGACCCCACGTGTCGTCCTCCTTCCCTCACAGAGCAGGTGGGCAAAAGGCTCTCCCAGGGACACGGCTTGGGCCAGGTGTTAGGGGCAGCTGCAGGAAGGAGCGGAGCGGCTCACCCCCGCTGCCCCACCTGTCCTCAGTCCTCTGGGCCTCCCCTGCCTAGCACTACACAGGCCCGCAGCTGTCAGGAGCCGGCAGGGACCCAGTGTCTCTGAGACGGGCAGGGTGCGTGGGCATGCGTGCGATGTGTGACAGGTGCGGGCAAGGTGTGTGCCTGCTGTGTGTGCCTGGGTGTGATCCAGAGCTCTCCCTGGTACTTCCCCACAAAGCCAGGAGAGAAGCCCCCTGCGGCCCTCGGCGGGCACTGGGCAGGGAGGAGGACATCCTGGCCACAGGTGTGTCCTCTTCCCAGCCCCCAGAGTCACCTGTGCTGGTGGCACCTTGGACCAACCCCCACCACCACCTCCCGTGTAGTGAGGTGGGGCCCAGGGCTCCGGAACCTGAAGCAGATTCCGGGGAGAGGCAGGAAGATGGTGCTATGCCCAGGTTCCTTTTCTCCACCTGGGTCCAGACAAACATCTCCTGGCTTCATTCATCTCCAAGTCTCCTGTCCCTCCCCTGGGCCTTCTTCACCCCAAGTCCAACCCAGCTGGCACAAGCATGTGGGTGTGTGCGAGCCTGCGTGTGTGCATGCATGTGTGTGCGTGCGTGTGTGTGTGTGTGGTGCTGGGGTCCAACCCCCCTGCCCCCGCCCCATGCATGTATGTACTAAGCCCTCCCAGCCCCACAGCAGATGGCCCGCCCCTGCACACCTGTGTCACCCCAGGGGGTTCACATCTGTGGGTTGCATTCATTTGGGAAAATTCACCCCAAACAGGGCTTGAGGAAATGGCCCCAGCCCTGGTGAGGGTGTCCTCTTGGTCAGCTGGGGGACTGGGGGAAGTCACCTTTGGTGCCATAGGGGAGGTGCTGGTCCATTCCCTTTCCTCTTGGTGTTTTGTTTCTGTTTTTGTTTTGGTGCTGGGGATCGAACTCAGGGCCTTGTGCTTGTGAGGCAGGCACTCTAACCACTGAGTTAAATCCCCAGCCCCTTCTCTTGGTCTCAAAGCACAATGTGGATCTGGGGACCAGGGGTCGGGGACGCGTCCTGTCGAGGGACCTGTGGTCAGGAGGAAAGGCCACCTCCCTCATGAGGGACCAGGGGAGCTGGCAGCCTCCAGACTTCCCTTCCTAATCAAGGCAAGCAGCTGCTCCTTCTATTTCCTGCCCTGAGGCGGGACGTGTGCACCCCAAGAGAGATGGGGGGCCTGTCACACTGGTGCCGGAGCACCCACCCTAAGCACAGAAGCTGGGGCCCAGGCAAGCCCTGGTTTTTGTCTGCGAGGTCTTTTAGCCACCTTCCTCCCAGGATTGAAGAGGCCTGGAGCCAGAATGTGACCATGACTTTCGGGACCAATTGTCCACGGGTGACGACTGTGGATTCTCCCAGCACCACTTCCTGGTTTTCCCCCTCATGTCCCTCCAGGAAAAACCCCTTTATTGCTTCATTTCTGCCTTTTTTTTCTTTCATATAATGCACTTTTGGGCCTTTTTTTTTTTTAATAGCTGAAAAAAAACAGTCCCACCCCACAAAGCCTGTATTTAAAAAGAAACAAGTGACCCTGTGAGAGTCACCTCTGTCCCAACATTTCATCCATTGTGTGTGTGTGAAGCACCCGCTCATCTTTTCATATGGGGTTGTTGTCTTTTTTGGTCTGTTTGGTCCCTTCCCTTGTGGGCTTGTGCTCCGGATCAGATCTTTCCGGCCTGTCATGATTTTGAACATTTGACTTGAACCACAAGTGAATCTTTCTCCCGGTGACTCAAATAAAAGTATAATTTTTACCTGCAGACTTGGTTTCCTCTGCGGCTCTGGGTTCTGCTGTGGGGTGCGTCCTGTCTGCTTGGGGACACAGGCCTGTTGTGCTCCCCCACATGCACCCCCCACCTCTCAGTCCCTTACTGTCAATTGTCCTTAGCTCAGCCGGGGAGCATCGTCCTCACCCTGTGCCTGGTGAGTGGGGAGCAGGAGTGAGGTGACAGGACCTGAGACAGCCCACGGTGGGACAGGGCACAGGTAAAGCTCTCTGCCACCCGAGGCAGTCTTGGCAATGTGATCATTTTGTTCTTGGTTTTTGAGGCAGACTTTCCATGTAGCCCAGGCTGGCCTCAAACTCCAGCGATCCTGCCTCAGCCTCCCAAATGCTGGACTGCAGACATGCACCCCCGCACCCCTCCAGGAGTGTGATTTTTGACGCGGTCCTTCCATCTCCCTAGCAGCCTTGTGAGGGAAGTTACTGCTCCGTTGCAGGGCTCGTGGCAGAGCTGGGCCTTCGCACACTGTCCAGTCTCATGCCACCCGGTGCTGTGGGCTGCGTCCTCCCTGTGTAACCCTCTAGGAGTCACCAGCGATGCCACCTTCAACCCACACGAGGCCGTTGCCCGCTTTCTCCCATACGACCTTCTGAACTTGCCAGTGGCCCGCCTGGCTGCCAGGAGTTATTCTTGAGATAATTTGCCAGAGACATGTAAAGAGAAGAAAAGGGAAGAAGGAAGGCAGTCCGGAGAGTGCGTTCGTCTGGGGGATCTGGAGAGAGCCCTGTCCCTGCCCGCCTCCCCTGGGCAGATGTCGGGCATCCTTCGGGATGCAGACGGCGTTTCCACATCAGGGCGGGTTCCCAGGAAGACGCCGAGCCTCATCTCATCCCTGCCCAGTGCAAAGCAGCAGCGCCCTGGCTATCACTCCTGGCTTCGTGATTGGCTGATGGGGCGGGGGCGGGGCGCCGAGGGATGGCAGCATCCTCAGTCTTGGGTGGGGGGGGGAGGAGACGAGACAGGGACCCCCGAGAGGAGCCATCTCGGCGGCAACTGCAGCCTCTGCTCTGGGCACCGTTTCCCGAGGATCCGGGCCTCCCGGGCTGGGACCGCACGATGCTGGATATTTTCATCCTGATGTTCTTCGCCATCATAGGCCTGGTTGTTCTCTCCTACATCATCTACTTGCTCTAGGGCGGACGGCTGCGCAGGGAGGATGGAGCCGCAAGGCCAAGCTCCCCGCTTGCGGACAGCTCCGGTGGATTTTCGCTTCTGGTCATTATTTCGGGTACTGGTGTGAAATTCAAATGAGAACAGCTTGTTTTCTTATTTCCCACATGTACTAATGTAGCATTTCTTGGACTACTCTGAAAAGAGTAAGTGCAAGCTTCTTTCTTTGGGACCTCATTTAAAATAGGATTTCTCAAATTGAAAAGGAAACCCGCCACGCCCGGGATCGTAGGGAGGGTGGGCCGCGGAGGCCGCGCTCGGCAACGAGCCACCGTCACGTTCTCGTTTCGCTTCGGCTGTGCGGCCGCCGCGGGCAGCGGGCATCGTTCCAGGCGGCGCGTGGTTCGCAGCTGCGCCCGGCAGGACCGCGGGGTGAGCTCCTCGGGGCCCCGCTCTCCCTCCAGGAGGTGCCCGCGCGGCTGCCTGGGCGGGCTCTGTCCCGGCGGCGGGACTGGGCGAGAGCAGGGAGCCGCGTCCGTGCCGCCGTGACCGCCGAGCGCGCCTCGCTGCGGCCGTGCGCTGAGCCTCTCTGTTTCTGGGTTCCCCACAGCGCCCGCGTCCGGGCCCGCGCGAGGCCTCTCGGCGGCCGGCCGACTTCTCCAGAGCGCTGCAGACGCGTCCTCCCCGCCGCGGCCAGAGTGCGCGAGGACCCGAAGGCCGAGGCGACCCGCGGGGAGCGGCCCGGACCCGCGCTCGGGCGCGGTCTGAGCTGGCGCGGCGTCCTCGTCGCGCTCTCCGGCCGGAAGAGAGAAAGTCGCCCTCCGTGTGCAGCGTCTGTCATTTCTTCCCCGGCTGCTCTCCTTCGCCTCCCAGCTGCTCCTTTAAAGGGTGAGACGGTGTTCGGGTTGTTATTCTCTGCACCTAAATGCGAGCTACTAAGCGCCGGGGCGGCTCGGTGGCCGGTCCCTGTGGCAGCAGATGAAGATACATCACCCAAAGAAATGGCCGCGCTTCTCGAGGAAGAATCACTCCCCCAAAGCGAGTGAGGCTTTTTGCTTTTTGCTCCCAAAAGTTCTTTTTTCTGGCAAAAAAACCTGCCAACATATTTCCCTGTCCAGTTGAAGTTGAAGAAACTATATATTTTGGGGAACTATATATTTAGGATGTTGTGGTGTCCATTCTTTTGAAAAGTCCATCACAATTGTTCTACATTTGATTTTCTTTTCTAGCTTAAATATAGACGAAGAGAAAGATTAAGTTTTTCGTATAATATTGTTTGCTTATGTTCTAAAAACAAATACAATTGAAACAGTATAATACATCCTTTTTTTATTTTTGGTGCTGGGGATGGAACTCAGGGCCTTGCGCTTGCTAGTCAGGCGCTCTACCACTGAGCTAAATCCCCAAACCCATATAGCACAATTAAAATGGAAATCTTGCATATTAAAATCCTGGGCTTGGTGGTGTATGCCTGTAATTCCAGCTACTTAGGAGGCTGAGGCAGGAGGATCACTCGAGCCCAGGAGTTCAGGGCCAGCCTGAGCAATAAATTAAAGATCTGGGACTCTAATAATAGTGATAATAATGATAATAATAATATTAAAGATTCTGGACAAGGAAAACACTTGTCTTGGAAATAAATTATGTAAACTTCAATATGTCACTTAAGCTTTAGGGCTTCAGTTTATTCTGTCACATTAAAGGGTTAGACTAGAAAATTGTTAATACCTCTTCCCTTTTAAAAATTCTAGGCTATCATACCTCTATATGGTAGCCCATACTGCGTCTTCCAATGCAGTATGCACTTTTATTTTTGCTTTTACCCTCTTTTTCTCTTTGTTTGGCCCAAGCTCGCTCTGCAGAGCTAGTTTCTCTCCTGGTCTTCATTTCTACCTTTTTAAATAAACCTTGAAAAAAAAAATTCTAGAATTCTAGGATGTTTGGAAACTACATCAAAAACAGAATTCCCAGAGTATTTCGCTTTTGAATGCTCCCTACTCATCAAGTAGCTATCTACCATCTCTCTTTTCCCCCTTTTTTTCACCATCTTTAAAGAAATTGTCTTCTCTTAGTTTAAAAAAAAAAAAAGAAAGAAAACAGAACTCCCACAAAACAAACTGTTAATAGTTTACTAACAGTTTCTTTTCTGCTCATTCTTTCCAATGTAACCTTCTTTTTGGGGGGTGGTACTGGGCATTGAATCCAAGGCCTTTGCACTGAACTGTTTTTGAGGCTTTTTTTTTTTTGTGGGATGTGCTGGGGATTGAACTCAGGGCCTTGTAGCAAAGGCAAGCGCTCTACCACTTGAGCTAAATCCCCAATCTGCACTGAGCTGTTTTTAATTTTATTTATTTTTAAAATTTTGAGAGAAAGTCTCGGTAAGTTGCACATGCTGGGCTTGAATTTGCAATCTTCCTGCCTCAGCCCCCTAAGGATTATAGGCATGCACCATCACGTCCTGCTCAATCTGACATTTTTTTTGCACCAAGAGACATATTTTGAGAATGAAATGGCATATTTATAGTATTTACTCCAAATATATATTTTATCAGTGATAATTTGTTAAGCTGTTTAGGGAATGTACAATACCACCTGTGATATACAGCAAAAAGACAGGTAACAAACAGAATAGTAATGTATGAAGCAGGATTCTGTTATTTTTTGTTTTTTTATTTTTTTAGGTGCTGGGGATGGAACGCAGGGCCTTGCATGTACCAGGCAAGCGCTCTACTGCTTCAGCTAAGTCCCCAGCCCTGAAGCAGGATTCTGCACACAGGTGCGCTCAGGGCCATCTCTGGGGGGGTCCTTGGTCCTTCCCATTAGACCTTTCCTCTGCCACTGCCAGAGCTTTGCCTTTCAAACTACTGTTTCCACTTTGACAAGACAGCAGTGCTACATCCTACCAAGGCAGCCCCAGTATTTTAGAGGAATACAAAGTACACAGTCAGTATGGTGGTCAAATCCTCACAGTTGGGTCTCTCACCCAGCTCACGCTGAGGTCTGAGACCACAACTCCTCAGGGCCTCAGCGTGCACCAACCCAGGAGCTATATTACAATTTAAAAAAATAATTTCCCTCATAAGAAACTCAATGTCAGGGGCTGTGGATTTAGCTCAGTGGCAGAGTGCTTGCCTAGCAAGCACAAGGCCCCGAGTTCCATCTCCAGCACTGCCCCTCCCAAAAGAAACTCAATGACTTACATAATAACACTTGATCTTAGCCAAAAGGCCAAAGCGATTGACTTGCATAATAACAAACTGGAAATGTTTCCAATTTTAAATTAATTTTAGGGCTGGGGATTTAGCCCAGTGGTTAGAGTGTTTGCCTTACAAGCACAAGGCCCTGAGTTTAATCCCCAGCACCAAAAAACAAACAAATAAAAAAAATTTTAAATTAATTTTATTAATTTAAATAAATAATGAATGTAACCATTATATATAAAATGTACCAATACATGTTCTTGGTTTAAAATAAAATAAAATAAAATAAATAAATAAATAAAATGTATCAGACACTTATCAGTATACATCAAATTATTTCTCTGATATGAGAAACCGTAAGTGTAAATAAGGACAAAGGGGTATAATAGATATTATGCATAAAAAAAAGATAGTATTCAAAAGAGAGGAGAACTAGATAGGGAAAAGGGGGATGAAGAAGGAAGGTTGAAAGAAAAGTAAGATGAAAGAAAAAAATGGAAAAATGTAAATAAACTTGTTGCAAATAGGGCGGGGTGGGTGAGTGGAAGGGAGGGGAGAGGAAGAGGGGAAAACCAAAATACATCATGTACAGGTACAAAATAACCATGTTGATTATGATCATTATGTATACAATGTACCAATACATGTTCTTGGTAAAAATAAATAAATAAATAAAATGTAGCAAATATTAAATATGAGGAACCAAAGACATTTACCTTGTACATTTTAGTATTAGACACGTTGAAGAAAACAGCAGTCGGCACCGTGTACCTGAGGCCCAGAGCTGGTGGTGGGAAGAGGGGGGTTCAAAGCAGCCCGGGCAACTACCAAGGCGTCATCTCAAACAAAACAAAACCAAGGTAAAGAAAAGTGAAACCAAAAGTAAGAAGAAAGCAATGATTTTAGAAAGTCTACAAGCATTCTTTTGAAAATTTAAGATCCTTTCAAAGGCTAAATCATTTTTTTCTTAAATCTTTAGTTACTTGACAAATTTTCTGGGATTATATTTTCTTGATGAAAAAAGTGTTCTAGCTGGGCATGGTGGCTCACCTCTCTAACCTCTGCCCTCAGGAGGCCGAGAGGGGAGGGTCTGTGCGAGTTTGAGGCCAGATTGGGCTATATAGTGAGACCCTGTCTCAAAAAAAAAAAAAAGGCCTTTGGCACTTTTTTGTTTTAACTTGGGTGATGTTGTCCAACTCAGCTGCCTTTCAGGTCATCTTTCCTGTCTTAGCAGTTCTTCAAAAAACCAAAAAACGTCTGTCCCTGACTTCTGCCAGACTTCCTGGCTACCTGCTGGTAGAACTGCCACTAAAGTCTCATTGCTCATAAGGGGTCTGGTAACCAAAGACGCTTTTGTAGCAGCTTTATTTCTACTTTACAATATTTGTTGATTCTGTTTGAGACAGGGTCTCACTATGTAGTTCAAGCTGGCCTCAAACTTTCGGCGATCCTGCTGACTCAACCTCCCAAGTGCACCCCCATGCCTGGTGTCTTTTTTTTTTTTTTTTTGGTGCTGGGGATTGAACTCAGGGCCTTGTGCTTTCGAGGCAAGCACTCTAACCACTGAGCTAAATCCCCAGCCCACCTGGTGTCTTTACAATATTTATTGGCATAAAAATCTGAAGGTGTATAGTTGAGTACTATCTGCATAAGGAGGCTGACCCTTGAGTAACCATCACATGAGAAAATGATCGTGTGTTTTTCTCCTGATGTCAAATGGCTCTTCTGGTTACACCTTCTGCTGGGCACCTCTTACTCGCTCTGATCTCCAGAGGTGAATAATTACCCTGGCAATAAAGTCTTTGTTATTTGCAAAGAACCAGAAGCACAAAAGGAGTCAATATAGGCTGGAAACGGGCGAGGTGCGAACAACACTGGGGCACTTGTGGGGCTGCCCAAGTGTGGACACTCCCTGCTCACACTGTGAAGAGGTGAAGTTGGGGGCACAGAAGGGATCATCCAAAAAGGAGAGGTGCTCTGTGCTCCCATAGGGAGAGGGCTTAGCACAAGATAGAAGCTTCCAGCTCCTTCCAAAGACAAGTGGCATTGTTAGTTTGGTACTAGCACTGTTAACATGCAGCGCACTTACAGACATGATGATAAGGATTCCTATAATGATCTGTAGCCCAGCTTGCCTTCTAGTAAAGTAAAAATCCTACTATACACCCGAGTTGAAACAGACTGGGAAACGGCTAGACAAGGGAAAATGTGCTGGGCGGGAGCCCAAGCTGCTAATGGAGGCTGAGCTTCCAATTCAGAAAAGACACAGGCCAAGGCTGGGGATATAGCTTGGGGGAGAGCCTGCCTGGTCTGCGTGAGGACCTGGGTTGATGCCCGCTACTGCGAAGGGGGAAGCAAGGAAAGAGAAAAATGGGGTGGCCGTAGGCGAACTGATCTGCGCAGTTAGCAGTTCACACAGTTGCTTTGAGGCCACTGCACTCTGAGCCGGGTTGCCTGCTGTTTCAGGCTGTCCGTGTCACATGTGTCCCTGCGGGTGTCATCTGACTGCCACACTGCGTCAGTGCTGCGATGGTGAGACCTGCACTTGCACGTTAACGCCACTGTCACCGTTTATTGCTGGTGACAAATGCATTCGGCAAAACACATGCTCACTGAATGGTGGAAACTGCAAATTTGGTCACCAGTGCTGTTCCTATTCATATTAAAAAATAATTTGTCAGCTTACTTCCAGGAGTAGTAAAATGAAACCATTTACCTCCCGTACCCGAAGGAGAACCAGGGCTCGGGTACAGCCAGCAACAGTGCACTCGCCCGCATGAGGCCTGCCTGGGTTCATCCCCAGCACTGCACACAGACTACACACAGACACACAGACACACACACACACAAATTCAGATTTTTATCCAAATTTCTAGGGAGGGAAAGATAATAATCTCACAGTTATTGAGAGTTATAAAAGAATGTCAACTTAAAAAGAATTTACAGCAGCAAATTATGTCAGTTCAAGGGTGTAAGATTCAAAATTTAGACTAAGTGGGGCTGGGGACACAGCTCAGTGGCTCCATGTAGCCCAGTACGCACAGGGCCCTGCTCAGTACCCAGCACCCACGAAGGAATTCAGAACAAAGGTATTAGAAATTAAGCCAGCAACAAGGCCACACTCGCCTGTATTCTAGCTCTCAGGAGCTGAGGTGGGAGGATCCTCACGAGTGTGAGGCCAGCCTGGGCTAAAGAGACCCTATCTCAAAAAACAATAACAAAAAAGTAAATTAAGCCATGCTTCTTCCATAAACCTGCTGAAAATAACTGTTGTAGAGACTTGCAGAATTTGAGGAAACTTCATAATGCCAATTTTCTTTCTCTAAGAAAATGAAACTTAGTATCTAGTTAGTAAAATCTTTAAAATACTCAGTATATTAACATTTTAACTTTTTTTATTTTTCCTTTTCCTCCAAAATAATAACTGTAACTACCAGTGCTTTGATAAATAAACCTATTAGGCTTTTCAAAGTGGGCATGGGAAAAAGAGGGAGGGAGAGAGAGATGGAGGGAGAGCAATTGCTAAGGGGGGTGTCGCTTTGGGTTCTGCTATCTGCCGTGCCCACTGAGTACACTCCCTGCCTCCAGTTACGGATGAATTCGTAAACCGGGAAGAAAATGAAACCAGGATAAAAGCAAGAACTTCGCTTTTGCATAAATCTGCAAATGATAAACTCAGGAGAAAAATATCCTTGCCAACAAGAGGATTATAGTTGAACAATGAAAGGCGGGCAGTTAACATTTGATTCCCTCAAACTGAAGGTGAGCACTTTTGCTCCTAAAGCATAGTAAAAGCCTGTTCCCACAACCTGCATTTCTCCTCAGTTTCCACTCCCCTGAGTGCTGTCAGATCTCCTGGAGCTTCTTTCTGCCAACAGTTCACGCCCACAGTTCACCCGATTTGAGACTTCCGGGACTTGCGACTTGCGGGGCGGCTCCGGGACGCCAGGGTTTCTCCCTCCGGGCGGGCGGCGGGAGGCGCGGGCGGGCCTGAGCTCAGGGAGCGGGGGCCGCGGAGTCCAGGGCCGTGCGCAGCACCTCCTTGTGGAAGTTGGCCTGCGCCTGCACCAGGTGGAACAAGCTCAGGAAGCCGCTGTTGTCCTCCTCCTCACCACCTCCTAGCGTCATGCACAGGGACCAGGGACGGAGCAGGGTGGAGAAGACAGCGTCAGGCAGCGGTTTAAATATGTACTTTAGGAACCTAAGACGTTCAGCTGTCCTAACAGAAGACTCTGGTACTGACCTGGACTAAGTCAGACACAAACCACTGGAATGATTGGAAGGATTTGACAACACTGGATTAGAAATCAGAGGAAAAGGATTCGGGTTCCTTTTTATTACTTCTAATTATATGGCCTTAGTCAAGTCAGGTAATTTCTCTAAAATTTGTTATTGTTCTCATCTGTGAAACAGGCTTTGCCAGGTGTGGTGGCACACACCTATGATCCCAGCACTTGGGAGGCTGAGGCAGGAGGATTGGGCTACATAGTGATTTCAAGGCAGGCCTGAACTACATAGTGAGAGCCTGTCTCAAAAAAAGAAAGAAAGAAAGAAAACCATACAAATCTAAAATATTGTAATACTATGATAGTTGGTAAGTGAACAAATTTTAAAAGCTTTGTGTATGACTGCAATTAGTTCCTGTTAGAGCAGATTGTTCAACTTTACATTCTCTATGAACCCAAAAGCAGATTTTAAAAGTAACAAAAAGGATTGAGGATTTAGCTTAGTGGTACGGTACTTGCCTAGCAAGTGCGAGGCCCTAGTTCGATTCTCAGCACCCAAAAAATAAACAAACAAACAAACCCAAAAACCATAAAAGCAACAAATGCCAGAAACCAAAAATATCTCATGGAAAAACAAACAAAAATCTGCTCCTTCTATTGTTAGTTTAGAAATAACACTCTAGGGATTGGGGATTTAACTCAAGTGGTAGAGTGCTTGCCCAGCAAGCACAAAACTCTGAGTTCAATCCCCAGCACCCCCACCCTCCAAAAAAGAAATAACAGTCTAGCTAGGTATGGTGGTACACACCTATAATCCCAGCACTCAGGAAGCTGAGGCAGGAGGATCTTGGTGAA
>PVJO010004955.1:31240-103574 GCA_004026905.1 Hystrix cristata
TTTTTTTTTTTTTTTTTTTGAGACAGGGCGCTATGTGGCCCAGGCTGGCCTGGAACTCCCATCGATCCTCCTGCCTCAGCCTCCCGAGTGCTGGGATTACAGGTGTGCTCCACACGCCCCGCTGGCACTGTCTGAGGTAGGCACTAGGATGTACCTTTCTATCCCTGGGGTGACATCTGTGCTCCCACTCACCGGACATCACCAACTGCAGCATCTCCACCGTCACGCAGGCGAATGTGTTGGCCACGTTCTCCAGGAAGCTTGCTCTTTCCCCCGCAGTGCTGAAGACGTGGCAGACTCTCTGCATCATTTTCACTGCCCAGTCCATGCAGTAGAACTCTTTCTCGCACACCTGGTTTGGACGCATGCAGCGTTATTGTAAACCTCATGTGAAGAAGCCTGCGGGGTCTGAAAACTGCACTATCAAGGCTGGTCACGACGTGACACAGCTTAGCTTATCGCTCAGGGCCCTCTCAGCTCTGTAAATGGGGCCGTTTGCGTAGCTGAGTGCTTTACTTTCAGATGCTGCCATGTTAGTGGGAAAAACTGAACTAAATAATAGCCTGGGTTAAGGCTGTCAGAGTAGAATTATGAATGTGAGAAATTTCATGTTGAAAAGTTAATGCACATATAAGCCTTCTGCTTATCCATCACCCTATGAACAGCTCTCGAGTGTCTGCTGGGAGCTGGGCCTAAGGCGAGTAGCCACAGAACATGGCGTGCGACAGAGGCCCAGGTCTGTGCAGCCCTGAGCACCAGCCCAGCACTGCTGCTGATAATAATAATAATAACAGGGGGGAGCTGGGGATTTAGCTCAGTGGTTAAAGTGCCTGCCTTGCAAGCACAGGGGCCCGAGTTCGATCCCCAGCACCACACACACACACACACACACACACACACACACACACACAAAATAATAATAATAACAGAGGTATAAACCCTGCACAGAGTCTAGGTTTGGGGCAGCTCAGTGGTACAGCGCTCGCCTAGCATGAGCCAGGCCCTGGGTTCAATCCCTAGCCCTGAAAAAAAGGGGAAAAAAAGAAGATAACTTGGCAGAGATCTATAATGACACTCTAGATGTGACATGGGAGGAAGTTAATATAAGAAACGATTCCAATATTATTGTTTATTACATGTGTTTTATTCTTTTCTTACTCTGTAGTGTTGGGATCAAACCTGGGCCTCACTGGCACAGGGCAAGTGCTCTATCATGGAGCTACGGTCCCACACCCATTTTAATACTTTGAAAAAGGAACACTGAACACAGCTACGTCAAGACTTATTCTTTCAGTGGGTTTTGTGCACATTTGCAGGGCAGATGCCCAGTAGGGCAGCGTTTCATGTTTGTTTCTGTCTCTACTTTATGGTGCCGGATGGAGCTCAGGGTATGCAAGTGGAAAACCTTAGCTTTCCTTACCAAGGCCAGGAAAACCACGAGCCGCGCCAGCTCAAGGGCCCGTCCGTTCACGGCCTTGCTGGCCATGAAAGTGAAGCAGATGCTGTTCCCGCTGAGGACCAGGAGGTGTGCGTTGTTCTCCAGCAGCCACTCCCGGGGAACCCCTGGGCGCAGAGGGAGAGCAGTTATTGGCAAGCAATAGCAGACACTGTGAAATACACACAATATTATATTTATGATTCACAATTAGTGTAAGGGAAAATGCTTGAGCTTTTCAATTACAGCCTTCACCCCAAGACAGAGGTTATGGGCATATCGTGGTGGCCCACACAGGCAGAAAGGAGACATAGTCAATGTCCCCCACACATCCGTCCATCCATCAGTGGGCAGGCAGGCAGGGGATCTGCTGTGGGTGGGGGGGAAAGCTGTCTCTCCTGTCCTGTGCCAGCGGCAGGGGGCTTTCTTCCCAAACCAGAAGGTGTTTCCAAGACTTGGGAAATAGGAATAAGCAAGCTAATTAAACTATAAAGCTTTGAATAATGTTGATAAATATTTAGTTCTGAAATAGAGTTGTGTATGCATTCTCCTCTAACATAATGTTAAATCTAAATATTTCAGAGCACTCAGTGATTTCTAACAGGTCCTGCCTTTGCTACCTGGGAGCCATCCCGACACTTCTGTAACCACAGCCTAAGAGCGAATCTTAGTCTCTATCAGCAAATTCCTATCTTACCTGACAGTTCGTCTATAAGACTGATGATATCGTCTGCTGTCCACTCCTTGGTTCCTGTGTCATACAGCAATTTAATAGCGTCAGCCAAACCTTTCAGGCTGGGTTCGTCTGCAGGGCCTTCTGTCATTTTCTGCCAAACCACCAGTCCTGAATTGAAACAAAAAAAAGCCCTGATGGAATAGTTCCCTTTGTGATAAAGACGTCGGAGATTGTTTAACACACTCCTGCCAGCTTGAACCACTGGTACACGCGTGACTGTTCCATTAGGCAGCTTGTACCCCTCGTGGTACAAATGGATCTAATCACTTTTATCAGTCTTTTTACTAGGTGGGAGGCACTCGGAAGGCTGAGGCAGGAGGATTATTAAGTTTGAGGTCGGCCTGGATAATTTAGCAAGACCCTGTCTCAAACTAAAATATTTTTAAAAAAGGGCTGGGGATAATGCTCAATGGTGGAGCCTTTGCCTAGCACGAGTGAGGCCAAGGATTCAATTGCCAGCACTGTAAGAAAGGGGCGGAGAGGATTGCTTAGCGAGACCCTGTCTCAAAGAAAAAGAAAAAAGAGAAAAAGGATAACATTCAAGACAGAAAAGCAGGGAGTGGGGATTTAGCTCAGGTGGTAGAGCGCTTGCCTGCCGAGCATAAGGCCCTGAGTTTGATCCCCAGCAACCCCTGCAAAAAAAAAAAAAAAAAAATTGAAAAGCAGTTACTTAAGGCAAAACACAATGATAGAAATATATTTGGCAACGATTTACAACAGAGCTATTTCTGACTTAAAGTTTAGGTTTGCACAAATTAATGTAACATATCTATGAAATCATGACACAGACTTTAGTCATTAGAAATCACAAAACCAACCAGTTTTTTGTTTTTGTTTTGAGAGAGGGTCTCGCTAAGCAGTTCAGGCTGATCTTGAACTCATTATGTAGCCCAGGCTGGCCTTGAACTTGCAGTGATCCTCCTGCCTCAGCTTCTGGAGTGTTGGGATAACAGATGTGCTCCACTATGTCTGGCCTGACTAGTTACATAACAGACATCCCTGAAAAAATAGGCACTCACCATCCTGAGGCGATGTCGGCCCGAAAATGATATACAGTAACCGTGCCTGATTCACCATTGGCCATGGTTTTAATATTCGTGTCAGCCAGAAGGCTGAGTCACTCTGATGCATCCAGTGATCAAGCAGGACATTCCTACAGAATAGTCTGATCCTTAGCTCCAGTTTTCGGGCACTTCCTATGAAGACAAAAAATTGTCAGCCATTTATCTAGAACAGTGGATTGCATACTGGTGGTGACCAGAGCGATGCATTAACAATTGTGGTTAAGATAATAATCATGAACTGGGTTTCTGAACAGGAAGTCACCAAGAGATTATCTATTCTTAAATTGCCCTAATTTTGAAGTTTGAAGATCTTCTTACTCTTATTGTCCTTATTTATATTAATACTCTAAAAAATGGGCCAGTGAAAATACATGCTAAAAAAAAAAAAGAAAATACACGCTTAAATTTACCTCTCTTTGCAATTTTAGATTTCAAAAGAAGCCAGGTGTAGTGCTCGCTTCAGCAGCACATATACAAAAGAAGCCAGGCATGGTGGCACACGCCTGTAATCCCAGTGCTCTGGAGGCTGAGGCAGGAGGCTCACCATGAGTTCAAGGCCATCCTGGGTTACAGAGTGAGTTCAAGGCTAGCCTGAACTACATAGCAAGACCCTGTCTCAAAAAACCAAAAAGCAAACAAACATCAAAAGAAATAAGTTCATGGATGCATCAAAGATATGCATCATCAGTATACTGTGTTCTGAAAGTGTTGCTTATTTTCTTTAGGTTTCCATAAAACTTTAGAATATTAAGGAACTTTTTTTTTAATAAATTTTTTTTTGGGGTGCTGGGGATTGAACTCAGGGCCTTGGTGATTACTAGGCGAGCACTCTACCACTGAGCTAAAGCCCCAACACCAGGAAACTATTTTTCCCCCATCTATTTTTTTTGTTGTTGTTTTGTTTTGTTTGGTGCCAGGGATCAAACTCAGGGCCTTATGCTTGCTAGACAAGCACTTTAACCACTGAGCTAAATCCCCAGCCCCAAGAAACTATTTTTTAAAGCAATTTTATTGAGATATAATTCACATACCATACAACTTACCTCCTTACAGTGTTTTGAGTATGTTCACAGATAGATGCAGTGGTCATGACAGTAAATTTCAGAAACTTTCTTTCTAGGGGTTGGGGATTTAGCTCAGGGCTAGAGCACTTGCCCAGCAAGGGCAAGGCTCCAAATTCAATCCTTAGCAATGAACTGAGTTCAATCCTCAGCTTTTTTGTGTGTGTGTGTATGGTTTTTTGAGACAGGGTCTCACTATGTAGTTCAGGCTGGCCTGGAACTCACAAGCCTCCTGCTTCAGCCTCCTGGGTGCTGGGATTACAGGTGTGGGACACCATGCCTGGCTCATTTTAGAAGCTTTCATCACTTCAAAACTCTTTTTTCTTTTAGCTATCACTCCCCTATGTCTTGGTCCTTTATCAGCCTCAGCCCTGAGCAGCCAATAACCTACTTCCTGCTTCCATAGATTTCACTCTTTTGGATTTCCATATGTGTAAAATCATATAGCGTGTGTTCTTTTAGGAGTGGCTCATTTCACTGAGCACAGTGTTTTCGAGGCTCATCCATATTGTGGCTTGTATCTGTCCTCCTAATGGCCAAGTGCTGTTCCCTCATGTGGATGGACCAGTACTTATTTATCTCTTCACCCACTGATGGGATGTGGGTTGTTGCTACATTTTGGCAATTGTGACTATCGCTGCTGTTAACGTTTCGGAGGGGCGGCTGGCTCACACGGTAACTGTGTGTTTAATCATCTGAGGAACTGCCGGCCGCGTTCCAAAGTGCTGCAACATCGTGCATTCTCATCAGCAAGGGAGAAGGGTTCTTATGTCTCCACATACTTGTTAACATTTGTTATCTAGCTTTTATTCTAGCCATCCTTCTGGATATAAAATGGTATCTCACTGTGTCTTTTGAAAGAGTTTATTGACAAAGCACTTGGGAGACTGAGGCAGGAAGATGGGGAGTTCAAGGCCAGTAGGCAGTGACATAGGCAGTTTGAAGCCACTCTGAGCTACACAAAACATACACATGGTGGAGTTTATTGAAATATAATTTACACACCATACAATTCTCTAGTTTAAAGTACCTAATTTGAACTGGGGGTATAGAGCACATGCTTTTTTTGTTTTTTATTTTTTTTTTGGTGCCAGGGATGGAACTCAGGGCTTTGTGCTTGCTAGGCAAGCACTCTAACCACTGAGCTAAATCCCCAGCCCCGCACACTTAGCTTGTATGAGGCCCTAGGCTCAATCTCCAGCACCAAAAAATAAAGTGTATAATTTGATGTTTGTAATGGCATTATTAATTTTTAAAAATCATGGCAAAATAGGTGACATAAAATGTGCCATTATAACCATCTTTCAGTGTACAATCAAGGACATTGATTACATTCACGATGTTGTTCAACCATCATCTGTGTCCATTTCTGAAATTTACTCATCCTCCTAAATACAAACTCTGCAGCCACAAAAGCAGCGACTTTCCATTTCCTCCCCAGCTCCCGTTGTGGTGGGCACCACAAACGGTGTGTGCCAAGAAACCATTTTGGCTGGAGAGGTTATCAAGCCAGGAGGTGAGCAACATGACAAGTTCCAGTTTGCCAGTCAAGTAAGACAAATGAGGAGCACCAGGATGAAACTCTCACGTCAAAATGTGTCGAGCACCAAATTCATGGTTTCAAAGCAGTCAAGAATCAGGACCACACAACATTTGCCTTTTCATTCCTGACTTCTCATAATGTTTGCAAGGCTTAGACATGCTGCCCCATAGATCACATTTTGCATATTGTTCGTTTATTGACCTTGGGCTGTTTCCCCTTTCGAGCTCTTGTAATTAATGCTGAAATAAACATTAGTGTACAAGTATCTGTCCAAGTCCCTGCCCTCAGTTCCATTCCATATACATCTAGGAGTAGAACAAGTGAGGCATCTGGCAATTCTGTCTTTAGCTTTCTGGGGGATAAAGTGTATTGCATAGTGGCCATACCATTTTACATTTTACGTTGTTTATGTTCTACTTGTTGTAGAGAAGACACCTGTAAGTGGGAAGTCTATGTCTGGAGGTGTAGCTCAGTAGCAGAGCTACACCTAGCTCGAGCCCCAGCACCACAAATAAATCTGTTAATAATCTAAGGCCATACCTAAGCACTCCTTGGTGTGTCAAGCCAGGTAACCCAAGCCACCAGTTTAGAGGGAAGAAGTGATTGCGGGCCTCGGAGATCAGGAAAGGCCTTACAGAGAAGGGAGGCCTTGGGCCAGGAAGGGGAAGAAGAGATGGTACTGTATTTCAGGAAAATGAGAATGAGGGAAGAAAAGGTACTGAGACATAAATAGGTAAAGAGGGTCTGAGATGCCACACTTCTGTCAAACTGATAGACTAGTGGACAGAAAGTTTGAAAAAGTAGTGTAGGCTGGGGTGTTGGGGATTTAGCTTAAGTGGTAGAGCACTAGCCTAGCAAGCTCAAGGCCCTGAGTTCCATCCCTAGAGTTCCACTCTTCAAAAAAAGGAAAAAAAAAATACTATAGGTTGGGACCAGAATATGAGACCAGTGTAATTTGGACTTTACTTTGAAGATGTTAGGGAGCTAATAAAAGATCAAGGGAGAAACAGATAAACTAATTTTGTTAGCAATTCATCAGGTTTCTAAATCTGCCTTTTTGCCCAGGGAATGTGATGGACACCTGTAATCCCAGAACTCAGGAGAACGAGGAAAGGAGGATCGCTTCAAGTTTGAGACCAGCCTGCACTACATAGTGAGTTCAAAGACTGCCTGAAATAAATGGTGAGACCTGTCTCAAAATACAACAACCAAATATTTGCCTTTTTGATTTATAATTTGGATGTTTGTTCGTTTTGAGACTGGGTCTCGCTATGTAGTTCAGGCTGGACTTGAGCTCACTATGTAGCCCAGGCTGGCCTCGAACTTGCAGAGATCCTCCTGCCTCAACCTCCTGAGCATGCACCACCACGCCAGGCTTAATTTGTTTTGTAATGAAATATTTTAAGATGATAGGGAGAAATTTCATTACACTGGACAAATCACCTAGCTTTGTCAAAACTTTACTTTTGCTATGTTTGCTTCAGATTTTAAACAAAACATCAGACATTAAAGCTTTCCTGCCTTCCTTCCTCTTTCCCCTCCTTCCTCTTTCCTCCCCTCGCTCCCCCCTCTCTCTTTTTTTAAATTTCTTATACTGGGCTTGGATCCCAGGTGTGTTTTACTCCTGAGCAACAACCTCGGTGCTTTTTATTTTGAGACAAGGTCTGGCTCAATTGCTCAGGCTGGTTTGATCCTCCTCTGTCAGCCTCTTGAGTAACTGGGGTCACAGGCGTGGCTGCCCTACCCAGAACTCCTGCGTGTATGCCACTTCCAATGCCCTTCCCTCACTCCCCAGAGGTAATCGCCATCGTGAATTTGGGTTTTGTCTCTTGTGTGTTAGGCTTCTCTAGAGAAACAACCAATAGGAAAGAGTTCATATACCACACAATGCCTGCACAGACAGCATCATACCCAGTGTGCGGGGCAGATTTATCTGAAGGAACCGAGGTGGTCTGGTGGACCCACAGGCCATCCAGAGACAGGGCAGAGCCTGCAGGGTCCCAGGGTGCCTGTGGCCCGAATCCCTCTCACCCAAGCGCCAGAGGTCCCCGCGCCAAGGAGGGTAAATCTGTGGGCTCAGAGTGTAGTGATTTAAATGTTCATCTCCTTTTTTCCGGTTGCAGCGCAGCGCGACTAGGAGCTCGAGTCTACACTAATAACCATGCCGTCCAAGGGCCTGCTGCAGTCAGTGCAAGTCTTCAAGTATTTGGTCGCAAGAAGATGGCCACAGCCGTGGCACACTGCAAACGGGGCAATGGCCTCATTAAGGTGAACGGGCGTCCCCTGGAGATGATCGAGCTGCGCACGCTGCAATACAAATTCCTGGAGCCTGTTCTCCTTCTGGGCAAGGAGTGGTTTGCTGGTGTTGATATCCGTGTCCGTGTGAAAGGTGGTGGTCATGTGGCCCAGATTTACACTATCTATCAGTCCATCTCCAAAGCCTTGGTGGCCTATTACCAGAACTATGTGGATGAGGCTTCCAAGAAGGAGATCAAAGACATTCTCATCTAGTATGATGGACCCTGCTGTAGCCGACCCCTATCGCTGCAAATCCAAAAAGTTTGGAGGCCCTGGAGCCCGTGCTCCTTACCAGAAATCCTATCGATAAACTCGTCAGAAGAATTGGCATTGACCTTGGTAACAAAGATGGAATTTTAAGGTAAAATAAATAAATAAGTAAATGTATGTTCATCTCATCTGAAAAATATATTCACAGAAACAGAATATGTGGGTACCATTTTGTTTGACCAAATATGTGGGTACGATTGCCTAGCCAACGTGAAAAACAAAATTTTTACACTATGTTTTGGTATCTTTTTACATGTGTATGTAGCCATAAAGAATAATATAATTTTCTATGTATATAAGTGGTATCAAATTGCAAATATCCTTTGGTACTTTTTTTTTTTTTTGGTGCTGGGGATCAAACTCGGGTCCTTGTGCTTGCAAGGCAAGCGCTTTAACCACTGAGCTAAATCCCCAGCCCACTTTGGTACTTTTGAAATTATGTTTTAAAATATATCCATACTAATATATATGGCTCCAGTTTTTGTTTTTTTTTTTTTTTTGGTGGTGCCGGGGATCGAACTCAGGCCCTTGTGCTTACAAGGCAAGCACTCTAATCACTGAGCTAAATCCCCAGCCCTTATGGCTCCAGTTTTTTCGTTTCGTTTTGTTTTGTTTTCCTGTGCTCGGTCAGGGACTTGTGCTTGTAGGGCAAGCACTCTAACCACTGAGCTAAGTCCCCAGCTCCAGTTCTTGATTTAGCTCATAACAGTTTGGGTGGTATGACTAGAGCACAGCTCATTTCCCCTCCTCCTGACAGTGGACTTCAGGTCACGTGCAGCGACTCCTGACTGCAAATGAGGCTGCCACAATGGTTCTTACCCGTGCTTCCTTGCGCACACTGTGGGAGCTGGTCAGCGTGAAACTGCTGGATGGAAGAATCTATAATCTTCAAAAGATGAAATATTTCAGCCATACAGAAAAGTTTAAAGACTATTAGAATTAACTGCTTTGTGCCACCCCCAGTTTGAAGAGTATGATGTTATCGGTATGTCGATGCCTCTCCAGATTTCTTTCCCCAATCTCAGGTACTGCTTTTTGCATCAATAGCACATTCAGTGTTTATCATTCCCCTAAATTTCTTTGTCCTTTTATTCTGTATGTATGCAATTAATTAATTAATTAATTTCAGTACTAAGGATTGAATCCAGGGCCTTGCACTGAGCTATATCTCCAGCCCGTTTTTTAAATAATCTTTTTTTTTTTTTAAACTTCTGAAACAGGGACTCACTGTCACTCAGTTGCCCAGGCTGGGCTTGAATTTGAGATCCTCTTGCCTCAGCCTCCCAGGGCATTGGATTGTAGGTGTGCCTATTTTAATCTCTGTATGATATTATGTGTGGATTACAGTTCTTTACCTGGTTTGCTACAGACAACAGTCTGTATCTTGCGAGAGAGATTGGTCAGCTCACATAAGAAGTTATATACTCGCTGGCATTCGCGTTCATCCCAACCTGCTGTCAAGGTCTGAGGAAGGTACAAGAGAGGAAACATTGCAGATGTTCAGACCACAAATCAAAATCTAACACTCCTACATGAGCAAACTGTCAAGGTGCTGTGCAGTTTTTAACCCACTATGGAGCTGTTTAAACTAATACAAAATTTAGATAATCAAAACCTAGATATACTGCAAAACCCAGTTTCCTTTTGGTTGAAAAGGAAGCATCTTCTCAGAGTGCTGGCAAATGGCACTGAGTCCTGAACTTGGACAATATGAGGAAAATGAAGTAAGGCTGAAGCCCTAGACCACGCTCAGATGCTCCTCCCAACCTCACTGTGACTTAGCTCTGTGACACCAGTAGAACCTCGGGCCCGCCCAGCCTGACGTGGTTTAGGGAAGACAATGATCTCATTTTAATGTGATAATTTTGAACATTTATTTATGACTCTTGGATTTGAACAATGAAAAAACCTCCAGTAGGCCAAAATTTAATAACTATTTTTGAAAATAGCAACATGCTCAAATTAAGCAGATATGAAAAGGGAATTCAAGTGGTATACAACTATAATTAGATTTTGAAAATTTCATTAATCATATAAATTCTTCCTAAAGTAATTAAGTAGATTCAGTTGTTTAAAAATTAATTTTAGAAAAAAATTAATCTTAGGTTCCTAAGTTTTTTTGTTTTTTGTTTTTGATGCTGGGGATCGAACTCAGGACCTTGTGTTTGCCAGGCAAGCACTCTAACCACTGAGCTAAGTCCCCAACCCCTAAGTTTATTGTAAGTACAAAAAACTTCCAATAATCTTGTTCTCTCTGGGGGGAAAGAGAAACTCATAACAGTGATACTTTTGGTGAAGGAAAATCAGTAGATGGGGGACAGGCCTAAAAGGGAGTTTAACTTTTCACTTTATGTATTTTTTTCACTTTATACATTTTGTACCTTTTGAATTTTACACGAATACTTGTGTGTGTTGCCTATTCCAAAAAATGAAATAGAGACATAGACAAATTGAAAAAATAAAAAATCTGTCTTGGAAGAGGGTAAAAGGAGACCCTGGAACCTGGGTGTGGAGGACTTGGAGGCCAGCAGGCCTGGATACAGTTCCAGACTCTCAGGCGAAGTGCCACCTCCTAAAGTGGTTGTCAGCTTTAAATTAATAATACATATACACTGTCTGGCACATATTAAACGCTTTACTTTTAAAAAAGGCTTAATAAATGCTAGTTATTATCTTTTTTTATTTTTTTGACACCTGGGATTGAATCCAGGAATGCTCTGTATCTTTAGCCCCTTTTTCGTTTTGAGACAAGGTCCCTAGAAGTTGTCCAGGCAGGCCTAGAATTTGCAATCCTCCTGTTTCAGCCTCCCAAGTAGCTGGGATTACAGGAGTATGCCACTGTGCATGGCTTTTTTTTGAGACAGGGTCTCGCTATTTCCGTTCAGGCTGGCTTTGAGCTCACTACATAGCCCAGGCTGGCCTCGAATTTGCAGCGATCCTCCTGCCCTAGCCTCCTGAGTGCTAGGATTACAGGCATGCACCACCACGCCTGTGGTGATAAAAATAGTTTGCATAGCTATTTTTATCTTTTTTGTTTACAATAAAATACTAATGGGCTGGGGATATAGCTGAAGTGGTAGAGCACTTGCCTAGCAAGTGCAAGGCCCTGAGTTCGATCCTCAGCACCCAGAAAAAAAAAAAAAATCATAAGAACGTTCTTGAAATCATACAGTTGGTTTCTTTTTGGGGGGTTGCTGGGGATCAAACTCAGGGCCTCGAGTTTGGCCCTGAGCTAAATCCTCAATCCCCAATACAGTTGATTTTTTTTTTTTTTTTTTTTGGTGCTGGGAATCGAACTTGGGGTCTTGTGCTTGCTAGGCAAGAGCACTACCACTTTAGCTAAATCCCCAGCCTCAAAAACATTTCTTACAAGCTAGAAACTGAAGAAGAAAATCTGAGATGGCAAACACACTATTAATACATTCTAAGACTTTACAATTTATTCTCTTTAAAATTATTATAACTTCTGGGGTTGGAGATTTAGTCCCAGCACTCCCCCCCAAAAAAGAAAGGTTATTATAACTTCTATTCTCCAGGTATGGTGGCATATGCCTGTAATCCCAGCACTTGGGAGGCTGAGGCGGGAGGATCATCACAAGTTCAAGGCCAGGCTGGACTACACAGTGAGACCTTGTCTCAAACAACCTCCTCAAAAAGTAAACAAACAAACCAAAAAACCCCCAAACTTCTATTAACTACAGAAGGATAGATGCCACACTCTACTTATCAGTTCAATAACATTCCTTTTCTGCTTTCATTAAAACATGTACCTGTAAAATCATGCCATAACACGATAATCCTAAACACTGCATGGGAGCTGGACAGCCACTGAATTTAAAACAGGAAACCTGGAAAGAGATAAATTGTTAATTCTGCCTTTTCTGCAGATCTGTACAATGATTTGACATTCAAATTTAATGGAAATAAGCAAGAATGTTTTCAGTATGTGTTCTCATTAACACTGTGTTCATAGATGGAGATTACAAGTATAAAACAGAATGTTTGCCCTTAAGGATCTCACAATTTAGAAGAATAAAATATACACATGTGAAATTGCTATATTAATTCACCTCAGAATATGCATCAATATTAAAATGAATGAATAAATATTATATCAGATAATATGAAAAGAGGGAAAGTATAAATTCAGGAATGGTAAAAAAGCTGGTGAAGGAAACATGAAAGAAGCAATATCTTACAGTAGGATTTAGATGTGATGAATGGAAAGTACTTGTGGGAGAAACAATAGGGTCAAAAGTGTATGGAGGTGGAATAAACAACGTTTATTGGTAAGACAGACATGACCAGCTGAATTAGACTCAAAGTAGAGAAAATAAGGTTGCATTGTTGGGAGAACCCTAAATACAAGCTTTGGATCTTGAGTCTTATTTTCTATTTTTTAAAAATTAAAAAAAATTTTAAATTTTTTTTTTTATTTTCTAAAATTGAATAATCACATAAAGATTTTTTTTTTTTTGGCAGCACTGAGAATTGAACCCAGAGCACAAGGTAAGCAAGCATTTCACCATTGAGCTACATCCCCAATTTTTTTTACTTTCAGAGATAGGGTCTTGATAAATTGCCCAGGCTGAACTTGCCATCCTCCTGCCCCAGCCTCCTGTGTAGCTGAAATTATAGGTGTACACCATTATAACCAGACTCTGAAAGATTTTAAGAAAGAATTTATTTTGGGAAGGGGAAGAGAATTAAATGTGTTATGTAGATGTATCAAATCCCCATGATAAATATAATCATTATGTATGGGAAGTATGTACAGTACTAATAAAAATAAAAATTAACCAATGCAATGCTTTGGGGGGGGCCTTTGAATTGGTACACATAATGATCTGGGGGTCATGAGGGGGATGGCAGAAAGGTCATCTGGGAAGTGGTTGCAATAGAGACCAGAACTCAATGCAAATTCTGAGTGGAGAGTGCCTGGAAAAGTTTGCATATTGCTGAGTGCAGAATGGACTGTCCTATTCTTTTTTTTTTTTTTTTTCTTTTTTTGGTGCTGAGGATCGAACTCATGGCCTTGTACTTGCAAGACAAGCACTCTAACCACTGAGCTAAATCCCCAGTCCAACCATCCCATTCTAAATCTGTTAGAATTTGTATAGTAAAATGCAGCCTTATCTAGAGGGATTATGACCATGCATTGATATATATTTCCAAGTCAATTATCATGCAAGGTTAAATTAAAAACACTCTCCTGCCAGGAATGGTGGTACACATCTGTAATAGCAGGACTTTAGGAAGCTGAGGCAGGATTGCCTCAAATTTGAGGTCCGCCTGGGCTACATAGTGAGGGCCTGTCTCAAAAAATCAAACTAAACAAAACCAAAACCAACCAACCAAAAACTCTTCTGCTGGGCATGGTGGCATATGCTGGTAATCCCAGCACTAATGAGGGTGAGGCTGGAGGAGCGCTGTGAGTTTGAGGCCAGCCTGGGCTACATAGTGAGTTTACGGCCAGCCTGAATTAGAGTGAGACCCTGTCTCAAAACCTAAAAGTCAAGGTCCTAAATTCAATGCCTGGCACAAAACAAACACACAAACAAACAAAAAACCTGAAACAAAAAAATCCTCTTCTATGTACACTTAAACACTAAGATTGTCATTTTTTCCCCCCAGTATTGGGGATTGAACCCAGGGCCTACGCACTGAGTTACATTCCTAGCCATTTTTTATTTATTTTGAGACAGGGTCTCACTAAATTGCCAACATTGGTCTCGAACTCTTGATCCTTTTGCCTCAGCCTCCCAACTACTGGAATTACAGGTGTGTACTGTGCACTACTATGCCCAGCTCAGAAATTACTTCTTTTTTTTTTTTTTTTTTTGGTGCTGGGGACCAAACTCAGGCCCTTGTGCTTCATAGGCAAGCACTCTAACCACTGAGCTAAATCCCCAGCCCCTAGAAATTACTTCGTTTTAATAAAAGATCCAGGTCGCCACTTTTTTTTTTTTCAGGTCACCACTTTAAAACTTCCTCAGGATTCCTATGTGGAGTGAAAATACTGTATACAATACTATTTTTCTACATGTCCCTACCTATGACAAAGCTTAATTTATAAATTACGCATATTAAGAGACTGATAACAACAATAATAAATAGAACAATAACAATATACAATTGCCAACATTATTACTTTTGCACTTTGGAGGACATTATTAAGTAAATAAGGGTTCCTTGAACACAAGCACTGTGATACCACGACACTGGATCTGATAATCCAGATAGTTACCAAGTGATTAGTGGTGGCACCACATATGTGTCACATTAAATGAGACAAAGGGACATGTCTCAGCCCAGAGGAAGGAGCAAGGTGACCAGCGATTTCATCACTTCACTGTGCTAACTGTGGTGTCATGTAATCTGACTTAGATTATCGTTGATCAATTTTTAGGCCTAATTCATGAAACTCTATTAATTAAAGAATTAAAGAAACTCTAATTATTAATTAAAGATTGATCCCCACCACCACAAAAAAAAAGGTGAGAGGGTATTAATTTAAAAGATTTAAAATAAATATAAAATCACAGTAATAAAATATGTTTACTAGAAATCAAGATTATGGGGTCGGGCATGGTAGTGCACACCTATAATCCCAGCACTGAGGAGGCTGAGGCAGGAGGAATCCTGAGAGTTCGAGGCCAGCCTGGGCTGCATAGTGAAGTTTTTGGTGCCAGGATGGAACTCAAGGCCTTGTGCTTGCAAGGTATGCACTCTAACCACTGAGCTAAATCCCCAACCCTGCATAATGAGTTCAAGGACACCCTGAAATACATCATGAGACCCTGTCTCAAAAAAAAAAAAAACAAAAAAGAGATCATTATGAACTAATCCAGATATGTGGTCTTACTTCTGAGAGTATCCTGTGAGTGCACTTTAGTCTTTCCTTGGTGGGTAGCAGCAATGTGCACCTTTTAAATAGCACACCTGTGAAAGAGACACGAAGAGATGACAGTGTGATTGACTTGAGCATATCCATAGCACATTACAGCGTTTCCTGAAGTCAAGCATGGGTACCACAGTGTACTATGATACAGTTTTTGTTTTTGAGGCCTCCTTTTCCCATCCTGGGGACTGAACCCAGAGACTTCAAACTGAGCTATTTCCCCAGTACTTCAATTTTTAAATTTTTTTTTCAATTTTTCAATTTTTAAATTAAATTTTTTTAAATTTTGATATAGGATCTCTTGAAGACACTGAATTGCCCACGTGGACTTGAACTGGGCATCCTCCTACCTCGGCCTCCCAAGTAGCTGGGTTTACAGGCATGCACTATCTTGCCTGGGTATGATATAGCTTTTGCAGGAAACTTTTATTTGTGGGGTAGTGCTGGGGATTGAACTCAGCGCCTTGTGCTTGCTAGGCAAGTGCTCTACCACTGAGCTAAATTCCCAATCCCTATAGGAACTTTTGAGAGGTAAAGTACAAAACATATAAACTACATGGGGGTCACCAAGTGACTCATGTCTGTCTAAGAACCTGACACATCTTGCAAAAAAAGTTGTAAAACTGATACTGTAGGACATAAGTGGAAAGTATTCAGATTTAAAAAGACAAAATGCGAGGAGGGAGATACAATAAGAAGATATGAAGATATGCTGGGGAAACTTTTCCACAGAAAAATGATGTGAGTATCTTTTGAAATTAACCTCACATCCATAAAGGAAAATGAAGAGAGAGTTCGTATTCCTTTCTCCAAATACAAAAATTGAAAATCATATGTACTTAAACTTTCAGATGTTAAGACATTTTTGCTCACAGAAAGTACTGAATTTGGATTAAATAGCTCTCTTTTCTTTCAAAGAAGTCTTTTTTTTTTGAGGATCAAACTCAGGCTTTGTGCTTGCAAGGCAAGCACTCTAACCACTGAGCTAAATCTTCAGCCCAAAGATGTCCTTTTATAGAGTTTGTACATTACGAACATGTGGATTTTGCAATTAGGTATTTCAAAAAAAGAAATAATGACAAAGAAAACAAACTTTAAATTTTTCAGTAAGATGTGACTTAAACTACAAGTGATGGGAAATGTATGATTTGTTTTCCCTAATTATTCTGTTTTCCTAAAATGGCGATACATTTTTAAGGACAAATGTTCTTAAACTAAAAATAGGATACATAGTAGGAAAATATATACCTGAATATCATAACTTTGAGTTTTTATCTTTTCTACACTTACTTTTTTAATATAATAATTACATAATTCTGAAGAATCCATAGGAATCTCATTTATTTTTAGAAATTGCTAAATTTGGGCAACAGATGACTAGAGCTGATTTTTAAGCATAAAGCCTCCTCATTTTTTTGTATATAAAAAGACATTTTCAGTGTTTGCTTTAAACTGAGTTGTTTTCCTTTCATTATTTGGCATCCAGTCTCACTGCATATCATAGCTGGAGAATTGTAAGCTATAATTGTAAGGTGGTTGCCTTTTCTAATGTAGAATTCCTATTTATAAAGATTGTAATTTACCATAAAGCCTAATATTGGTTTTTAGTTTTTTTTAAACACAGGTGTTCTGGTATACCCTTCAGAGATCTGCTTCTTTCATTTTTTCCCAATAAAATAAGAGTCAATTGGGGATTTAGCTCAGTGGCAGAGTGCTTGCCTAGCAAGCATAAGGCCCAGAGTTCAATTCCCAGCATCTCCCTCAACCAAAAAAAAAAAAACAAACTAAAAAACAAAACAAAACAAAAAACCAATAAAATAAGAGTCAGATACAATAAGAGTCAGATACAATGTTACAATGTTCTTTCCACACTAGCCATCTGCTCTGCTTTATATGAAAAAGTGAATTAAAATCCATAACCTTTGCAGTGGAGGACTCTGAAAATGTTATTTTAATGTCTGAAAACAAGAACAGATCAGAGAGAAATGACAACGTGAGAAAATGGTAAGACCTTCCAACATTTACCTAAAGTATCAGTCGCAAGCCAGGTGTCTGCAAAATTAAATGGAAGGTTGAAATCATTATGTGAATAAAACTATTTTTAAAAAGCCAGGCCAGGTGTGATGGTGCATATTTGTAATCCCAGCACTCAGGAGGCTGAGGCAGGAGGATTGCTGTGAGTTTGAGACCAGCCTGGGCTACATAGTGAGCTCAAGGCCAGCCTGAACTACATAGTAAGACCTTGTCTCCAAAAAAAAGAAAAAAAAAAAAAAAAGCCAGGCATTGCCAAGCATGGTGGTGCACACTTTTAATCCCAGCACGCAGGAGGCTGAGGTGGGAAGATCAATAAAAGTTCAAGGTCAGTTCAGGCTACACAGTGAGTTCAAGGTCAGTTGGAACTATATAGCAAGGCCTGTTTCATAAAACCAAAACAGCTATGATAACAACAAATCAAGCTAATCATTAACATCAATACATATTTTAAATTTTTAACTGACTTATTCATATTTGTGTGTGTGTGTGTGTGTGTGTGTGTGTGTGTGTGTGTGTATGTGTGAGATGTAAGGATACAACCCAGGGCCCTCTGCAAGCTAGGCGAAGCACTCTGCCACCGAGGCACATCTCCAGACCCATATAATTGTCTTAATGCTTTGTTTGTTTAAGCAACCGAGACTTGGTCAGAAAAAAAGAAATTCTTTTACATCTAAACCAAAGGACAAGGTCTATTATCCAACTAATGATGTTTGAACAAAAGATATTTATAGTGAGAAGTAGCAAAAAATAATTCCTATGTTTGGTTATAAGCTTTACTAAACCTAGTTACAAATACTGAAACCAACAACACTATATTCAGATTATATACCTTTCATTTGGTCTTATTAAATATACTTATCAAATATACTTTGATGTACTTACATCTCTAGATTGTTTTATTGACTTAAAGATAAGCATTCTTGGGCTACTAAAAGACAATCCTCCCATAACTCACTGTGCCTTCACTTAAACTGCAACACAATCTCAATACTTGATTTTATTGTATGCTTTAGCTAATAATAAAGTAGGTTCACAGTTAAATTGGTGTCATTAGTCAAGTTTAAATTAGAGTTTTATTTCAGTGCTCCAGGGAGATTGAAATCAATGAATGGAGGTAAAAGATATAAATAACCACATATCAGGGGAATAAAGATTATACAGAATTTCCTTTGATAAGGCCAATTTAATTATGTCATAATGATTTATTAGTAAATGTGTAGTGTTTAAAAAAATTGTTTTTGATAAGAGAATAAATGATCCTCTGCAATCTGCGAAATGCATTTAAATTTATTTTCACATTTTAAGGATTAAATTATGTTTGAAAGGGAAAAGTGTTATAGAGATAAAACTTATCAGATCCACAGGATGTAAAGTGTACAAAACATAATTTCTGGCTGGGGATTTAGCTCAGTGGTAGAGCACTTGCCTCACAAGTACAAGGCCCTGAGTTTGATTCCCAGCACCAAAAAAAAAAAAAAAAAAGAAGAAAAGAAAGAATGAAAGAAGAAAAAGAAAAAAAAAAACAACCCACAATTTCCCAAACTAGTAAACCACGTAGACAATAAGCATAGGCAACACAAAGTCACAAAGACTGACATTTGGCATTAAAGTGCATTTAAGAAGCTGGAAATGGTGGTGCATGTCTGTATTCCCAGCACATCGGAGACTGAGCCACAAGGATTGCAAGGCCAGCCTGAGCTATATAGTAAGTTCAAGACTAACAAAAAAAAAAAAAAAAAAAAGACTAACATGAACTACATAGCAAAACGTTGTCTCAAAAAAACAAAAAACAAACAAATAAAGTGCATTTAATTATCTTTAAAGGTAGGTGTGAATATACATTTGTAATTCCAGCACTCAGGGGGCTGAGGCAGGAGGACTGCCTTGAGTTTGAGGCCAGCCTGGTTACACAGTAAATTCAATACCAGCCTAAACTACAGAGCAAGACCCTGCCTCAAAAAAAAAAAAAAAAGTAAGAGACAGTTGTTAAGCGAAAGTCCTCACATTTACGAGCAAAAAAACATCAGAAATAGGCACATTTTGGAAATATTCCATATCTTACTGACTTTAAAGAACTGTTTAATAAAATCCTTTACTTAATTCTTTCCTTGCTGCATTTCTCATTTCATAAATTACCTAGAGACCTGTAGTACTCCAGAATAGTGAAATCTTCTCTCCTGTCAGACAGCTCAAGGTTGTGAAAGTCCTGTAGTAAAAGTCTTTTGCTTCCTGATGAGGTTGCAATATAATTGATAACATGCTGGCCAACCGTTTTGGACACCATGCTTAGCACGCCGACATCTCTCACTATCAAAAGAAATATATACATGCATGCATGAATAGCTTAAATGTAAGAACATTATTAGCACAGTCTGTTAACTTATAAGTCAATTCATTAATAATCATCACCTTCATCCTAGTGGGGAAAAAAAGGCCAAAAAAAAAAAGAAAATAATTTTTTAGGGGGGGAAGGGGTGCTGAGGATCAAACATAGGGCCTTGTACTTGCTAGGCAAGTGCTGTACCACTTGAGCTAAACTCCCAACCCCCCCAAAAAAATCTTACAGTTGTTTTAAATCCAGTTCTCAATGATTAAAACTATACTGGAATGGAACAATCAAGTTACCACATCATTGTAGAGTTACACTTGGTATAGTTAAGCACCCTGCTTTCTCATTGTACAATGTACAATGTAACAATGATGAAACTTTTGCAAATAAACTTCACATGAATGCTATTAACATTATAGCAGAGCTTAAAATGACAAACTACTTCTTAGAAAAAGTTAAAATATTCTAGTGTCCTATGTAGCCTACCCACAGTCCCTAAACCTCACCTGACAAATACTTTAAGATTATTTGGAATACTTCCAGCGGCAAGGCTTTAAAACTTCCAAGTGTTGAGAAGGGGTGAGAATCTGAATCTTGCTTGTTGGAAGAATAGATGGATTGACGATTACTACGTCTGTGTTTCTGGCTGGGAATCCTTGTAAAACTGGTCTTTACTCTAGTTGCCATCTTTTTTTTTTTAATCTCATGAATTTATCCTGGTTATAAAAACAAAGTACAAGAGATAAAGAAGAAAGGAAATTAAAGCAAGAAACAGCTGCTAGGGGTGGGGATTTAGCTCAGTGATTAGAGTGCTTGCCTTGCAAGCACAAGGGCCTGAGTTCGATCCCCGGCACCACAAAAAACAAAACAAAACAAAAAAAAGAAACAGCTGCTGGTTTTGTACTGCTCAGGACAGACCCCAGGATCTCCGGTATGCTAGGCCTGAGCTCTGCCACTGAGCACCACTCCCAGCCCCATTTTGTTTTTGGTTTGAATGAAAGGAGCCACACATTGATGGGCAACAGCTGTCTCTCCACATTTACAAAAGTTTTACTATGATGTCCAGTTTATGGAGTTCTCATCAATAGAATCTACATATTCATCTCAGCATCATTGGAAACATTTGAAAATTCTTCACCTCTTTTTTTTTTTTTTTGTACCAGGAATCGAACTCAGGGCCTCATGCTTGCAAGGCAAACACTCTAACCAATTGAGCTAAATCCCCAGCCCAATTCATCACCTCTTGACCCAACGTTCTACATAAAAAGTTTTACTAGGAAATGAGGCATGCATTTCAATGAGAAATAGCCCAAATAATATAAATATGAAAAAAAGGAGAAAAGCAAAATAATATTATTTAACTTGTGGACAAAGATCTTAGGGACAGATGCAAAAAACAGAGTTTCTTTGTAAACTGAACCTGTTCAGTTTAAGTTTTGACACATGTAAGAAGGAATATTATGGGAAAAAAAAGAAAAAGAAGGAAAAAACCACAAAAAATCAATATGACTTAAAATACAGTCAGTCAATAGCTATCACAGCTGGGTTGTAGCTAAGTAGTAGACCACTTGCCTCATTATGTGAGGCTCTGGATTCAATCACCACAAACACATGGGGTTGGGGATTTAGCTCAGTGGCTAGAGTACTTGCCTAGCAAGCGCAACGCCCTAAAAACCCCACAAACAAAACAAACAGACAATTACCAAAACCCCATAATATCCATCATTTAGTATGTTCTTTTTATAACCTTTGTATTCTAAAACAATCAAAGAATTAGTATAGTTTTAAAATTTTGTAGTACTATTTTTATACATCTTCAAAATTGGGTACTGACCTGTTCTTGCAATAGAAACAATAAGACACAGCAATATTAAAGTTTCGTCAATTTTTTGGGGGTGGGTGCTGGGGATCAAACTCAGCCCTATGCTTGCTAGGCAAGCACTCTACCACTTGAGCCAAATCCCCAACCCCATTTTTGTAAAATTAATAAGGCTATCATGAATAATAATTCTTCCCTCAGGTTTTTTTTTTTTTGTATTGGGGAATAAACTAGGACCTTTACACTGAGCTACATACTAACCCTTTTTTAAAATTTTATTTATTTATTTATTTATTTATTTGGGGTGAGGTGCTAGGGATTGAACTCAGGGCCTTGAACTTATGAGGCAAGTGCTCTACCACAGAGCTAAAACCCCAACCGCTAACCCTTTTTATTTTTTTTAATTTTGTGACAGTCTCCTAATTGACTAAATTGTCAGCCAGGGCTCCAGCTTGTGATTCTCCTGCCTCGACTGCCCAGAATGCTGGGATTACAGGTGTGCAGGACCATTCCTGGCCTCAATTCCACTTTTTGTTAATATCAATCACTGGTAAATTTTAAGAAGGACTCATACAACTTGATTTTTTTTTTTTTTTTTTTGGTGCCAGGGATCGAACTCAGGCCCTTATGCTTGCAATGCTTGTGAGGCAAACACTCTAACCACTGAGCTAAATCCCCAGCCCCTCATACAACTTGATTTTTTTTTAATTTTATTTTAAACCAAGAACATGTATTGTACAACTTGATTTTAAAGACAAACTTTTCCTAAAAGAAAATTATTAAGTACAATATGATTTAAAAAGCATTGACTCTAAACAATAATTCTTTTAAAAATATTATGCATCATACACAGTGACTTTGTGTCACTTTATTGCTCTAGTTCAGAAAACTATTTTTGGCTGGGTATGGTGGTGCATTGCCTACAATCCCAGCATTTGGGAGGCTGAGGCAGGAGGATTGATGTGAGTTTAAGGCCAGCCTGGACTACAAGGAGAAACCCTGTCTAAAAGAAAAAAAAAAACAAACTATTTTCGGACATAATTACAATTCTAATGTATCAGTTTTGTTTGTTTGTTTGTTTTTTGAGACAGGGTCTCACTATGTAGCCCTGGCTGGCCTCCAATTTGTAGTGATCCTCTTGCCTCACCTTCCCAAGTGCTACCATTAGAGGCATTACCACTACACCGGGCTGCCTCTTGCCTCTTTGTTTCTTTTCTTTCTTTCTTTCTTTCTTTCTTTCTTTCTTTCTTTCTTTCTTTCTTTCTTTCTTTCTTTCTTTCTTTTTTTGCCTCTTTGTTTCTGAAGTAACATCTAAGGCAATTCATCCAAGAGTTACAAATCTATCTGACCAAATGCAGTTTTCCAGTTCTGCTAAAATCACATTGTTACTCATTCATTTTAAAAGGTTACATTGCAACTTACAGCAATTTTAAATTATACATTTGAAAACCTGACACAAAAATTCCATGCTTAGTTTAAAAACGTGATCTAGGGGGTGAGAATTTAGCTCAAGTGGTAGATCTTGCCTAGCAAGCACAAGGCCTTGAGTTCAATCCGCAGCAACTGCCCCCCGCAGGAAAAACACTTGATTTTAGCCAAAAGGCCGAGAAGCGATCCCCCCAAGAAAAACAAAAACCAAACCAAAACAAAAAACCATACCCATAGTGCTTTGCTTCAACTTTCAGCCACCACTTTTTTTTTTTTTTTTTTGAGACAGGCTCTCTGCTAAGTAATTAAGGCTGGCCTTGAATACACTCTGTAGCCTAGGCTGGCCTCAAACTTGCTGTGATCCTTCTGCCTCAGCCACCTGATTGCTGGGATTACAGAAGTGTGCTAAATATTTTTAAAGTAATCATTAAAACTACATGAGAAATATATCAAGGCTAGGGATTTATTTACTTATTTATTTATTTTTGTGCTGGGGATCAAACTCTAGGCTGGGGATTTAGCTCAGGGTTAGAGTGTTTGCTGTGCAAGACCCCTGAGTTCGATTCCGACACCAAAAAAGAAAAGAAAAGAAAAAGAACAAAGAAATATGTCAAAACATTAAAAAATACAATTAAATCCACTTATAAACACTTTTCTTTTCATGCCAGTAAGCAAACTTCTACATATATATGTACATATATATATACACATATATCCACATATATATGCTACATGTAATTCCACCAATAGAAGAACCCTAGTTCAGTTTGTAACTTTTCAAGGTCGACACTTTAAAGCATTTTCATGATAACAAAATACAGATCTGGCCTCATTGGTTAAAGTGGGAGTCGTGGTTTCTTCAGAGACCCCCTCCCCCCGACCTCATCCTATGGGACATTAGTGTCACCCATGAAGGACATAGGCTTTTAAATTGTTGCAATGATTACAAAAACCAAAAAAAAAAAAAGAAAAAAAAAAGGGGGATTGGGGATTTAGTTCAATGGCAGAGCCCGTGAGGTCGAGCCCCAGCACTCCCCCCGAAAAGTGGGCCCGAATATTTTAAAACTGAGTCTTCTCTTCCAATCCCTTGTTTTCCTCTCAGTCCTGGATCTTTTTTGAGGGAAAGAACGGGTGTTTCTGAAAATCCTAACCATGTCACCCCAAATGATTTCTGGTGTCCTCTCCTGCCTCTTTAGAACGGGACTGGCAGACCAAAATGATGATAAAGTGGTTTCCAGGTCCCTGTCTCCTTACTCGAAATTGTGGCGAAAGGTCTTGGGGGGTCCTCCGGGGACTCCAAAGAGGAAACCGTCGGGATTTGTTACTTAACCTAACAAAACCCTGTGAGAAGCCTCCCAGTCATCTCTAAACAGTAAAGGAGGGAGCGCACACACACAAAAATTGGCCAACAGGAGAATCCAACCTTTCACCCCTTCCGTCCAGGAAAGATGAAATTATTTCCACAAGTACTCGGGTCGGGGGGAACCCTCTCTTTACCACAGATTTCGGTAGTTTTCCGCCCAAGGAATCACTGGAAAGTGAGATTTAGTCGTTTTGCCCCATCATCCTCAAATTTCCTAATGTTCAAAACAGAAACTCTCGCCTCAGAGTTCCCGCGTCAGGAAGGGGAGCCCGATTCTGGAGGCTCCGCGCACGGAAGCCTCGCGAGCGCTCCCGGACCGCGGGAATGTTTCAGAATCTTCCCAGGAGGCCCAGCGGGAGGGAGGCCCCGCCCCCTCATGAATAGGAGAGCAGCCCCGTGGGACGCTGCTCCGCCCCGGAGAACTAGCGGTCCACCCAGAAGGCCCAGCGGGAGGGAGGCCCCGCCCCCTCATGAATAGGAAAGCAGCCCCGTGGGACGCTGCTCCGCCCCGGAGAACTGGCGGTCCACCCAGAAGGCCTAGCGGGAGGGAGGCCCCGCCCCCTCATGAATAGGAAAGCAGCCCCGTGGGACGCTGCTCCGCCCCGGAGAACTAGCGGTCCACCCAGAAGGCCTAGCGGGAGGGAGGCCCCGCCCCCTCATGAATAGGAAAGCAGCCCCGTGGGACGCTGCTCCGCCCCGGAGAACTGGCGGTCCACCCAGAAGGCCCAGCGGGAGGGAGGCCCCGCCCCCTCATGAATAATAAAGACCTCGGTCTGCGGTGCCCCGCTCTTGAGAGAACAGTTTAGAGCCGGGCCGGGAGCCGGGCGGCAGGAGACCCCGCCCTCAGGAATAGTAACCGCGGGCTCCCGTAGCGCCCCCTTCTCCTGAGCATCAAGCGGGTGCGTCCTCCAGCCGAGCGCACGCCCCAGGCGCGCCTCGGCCGGCCGAGCGGAAGGGGCCGGGCCGTTAGCGTCCCGGCCGGCGCCGGGCGCGCCCCGGAGCTCGCCCTTCGCGAGCCGCGCGTCCGTTCCGCTTCCTTTCCCTTCCTCTTTCGAGGCAGTTTTTGACCGCCTCTACTTCTGACGGGGTGACTTACAAGAGCTTTCAGAAAACGCTTGCTGGGAAAAAACCTCCACACTTCTTTTTTAATCCCTGGCTGCCTCGCCGGGCGGGACGAAGAGGGCCTGCGAGCCTCGCGCGGGCGCGTCCGAGCCCACCGTCCGCGCGGCCCCCGCCCCAGGCGGGCTCTCGTTCGCTCACTCGCGGAGGTGGGTCGCTCCCCGGCGCCCGCGAGCAGGACCCGGAAGTTCCCGCCTCAGGGGAGCTCTTATAAAGGCCGATGGGGGCGACCAAGGAAAGAAGGGCTCTGCAGAGGGCAGAGCCGGAGACGGCGGAAGGAGGGCGGCGGGGAACAGCAGGGTGTGCGGAGGGGCGACTTCGGACGGCCGGGGCTGAAGGGCCCTCGGGGAGGCGACGTCGGGTGTGGACGGAGAAGGGCCGGCAGGGAGGAGGAGTCTCCTGCTTTTGTTTTCGGTAGCGTGCAACTAAGCTACTGGTACACTTGTAACGTTTAAGCCCAGCATCACGTTTTCCTTTCCAGTGAAAACAAAAACGAATTTTATTTTTAAAAAATTTTTTGGAGACAGGGTCTTGCTGTGTAGGTCAGGCTGGCCCTGAGCTCACTATGTAGCCCAGGCTCGTCTCTGGAACTCCCAACAATCCTCCCGCCTCAGCCTCCCGAGCGCTGGGATTACAGTGTACGCTACCACACCCGGCGTGAATTTTAAAATAAACCAAGAAAATTATAACAGAGAATGTCAATTCCAAATGAGATCCTGCAGGTTCTCTTGATTCTCGAGTGGCAGGGCTCGAGTCATCTTTAGGAGATAATTTTGTTTTAAAAGTGTCATCTTGGGGGCTGAGGATTTAGCTCAGTGATTAGAGTGCTTGCCTTGCAAGCACAAGGGCCTGAGTTTGATCCCCGGCACCACAAAAAAAAAAAAAAAAGTGTCATTTTGAACTGCAAGGATGTCCATTAAACATCACAATTAAACATGTCAAAAGAGAAGCTATGTTGGGGCTGGGGATTTAGCTTAGTGGTTAGAGTGCCTGCCTCACAAGCACAGGGCCCTGAGTTTGATCCTTGGCACCAAAAAAAAAACCAAACAAACAAAAAACCCCCCAAAACCCTCCCAAAAGAAGCTATGTGTCAAAGCGCCCACTCAACTCACCTGAACATCTCAAGCCCACCCTTTGCTGACCTTCCATCTATAACCCCACTGTTTTTGTTTTGTTTTGTTTTGTTTTTTGAGGCAGGGTCTCAGCATGTAGTCCAGGCTGGCCTTCAACTCACTATGTAGCCCAGACGGGCCTTGAATTTGAGGCAATCCTTCTGCCTCAACCTCCTGACTGCTGGGATTACAGCCTTGTCCCACCACACCCAGTTCTCGCCTCATTTTTAAAATTTTTTTTTTCTTCTTTTAAATAAGTAGACAGGTACATGTTGGTAAATGCTAGCTGGCCATATTTAGGAAGAGAAATGGAGTAATCTCTAAGCCCACATACAGAGAAAGGAAGAAAAATCTACAAGTGTATACCCTGCTACACAGGGGCCAGCACCCTCTTGCTTCCAGCAAGGCAAAGCAAGCAGAAGGGTTTTCCAATTCCATACAGTTAGTGCTGAGACAGGAAGAGAGAAAAATGAATTTAGAAGGTGGCAGAGAGTCTTTTCCCTTGTATTCTGCTTGAGGTGTCTCCCATGAAATATGTTGAGAACTGTGGACGGTGTCTGGGAGACTGCAGGGCCTGGTGGCACACGCCTGTAATCCCAGCACTCGGGAGGCAGAGACAGGAGGATCATCTCAAATTCGAGGTCAGTTTGGACTACATAGTGAGCTCAAGTCCAGCCTGGACTATTTAGCAAGACCCTGTCTCAAAAAACCAAAAAGAAAGAAAGAAAGAAAGAAAAAAAAAAAGATGGGGCTGGGGCTTTAACTCAGTGGTTAGAGCACTTGCCTAGCAAGCACAAGGCCCTAAATTCAATCCCTAGCACCAAAAAAGGAAAAGAACAGAGAGACCGAACACAAGAGGGGAGAACAAACTGCAACTTGGTAGCAGGGGCTGGAGAGAAAACAAAAGAAAAAAACAGAAGGTTGGAATCCATCAGTGTTCAGTTAGTCATTTTCTCCTTTATCTGCCTCTCCTTCCTCCCCTCATCATCATCTTCGCCTTCTCTACCTTCATTCTAATCCTCTTTTTATCAATATCTTCCAATCCCCTCCCCTTCTTTCTTCCCCTCCCCTCCGCCTTTCCAGATTTCCATTTGGTTTCAGTGGACTTTGAAGATTGATTGCCACTCTCATGCAGATGAAATTCTTTGGAGAGAACTTTTTTCTTTTCTGTTTTATGTTGTGAGATAGGCTCTCACTTTGTAGCCCAGGCTGGCTTTGAACTCATAAGGATCCTCCTGTGTCAGCCTCCTGAGTGCTGGGATCACAGGTGTGCACCACCATCCCCAGCATAGAATTTTATTTATTTATTTATTTATTTTTTGGGTGCTGGGGATGGAACTCAGGGCCTTAGACTCAGTAGGCAAGTGCTCTACCACTGAGCTAAATTCCAAACCCAGAATTTTATTTTCAAAATAAGGATTTTCATAAAAATAAAAATCTATTCTGCGCCCTGATTATTCTATAACTTGGTGACATTCTGTCTCAATAATAAACAAATAAGTAAAGCTTCCAATTCTGTTACTTCAACTCCAGCCAAGTGATGCAGTCTGTTTGTCTTCCTGCCTCAGCAGTGCAGACACTTGTGGATGGTTAACAAATGTTACCCCAAAAACTGGGATTTTGGCAATCAATTGGGACCTCTCCTGAAAAAATGATTGGCAGAGTTTGTTATATTTCTGTTCTACTTTCTTTTTTTATTGCTGTTGTTGTTTTGTTTTTGTTCTTTCTTTTTTTTTGAGACAAGTTCTTTCCATGTAGTCCAGGCTGGACTTGGACTTGCTGCAATCCTCCTGCCTCAGCCTCCTGAGTGTTAGGATTACAGGTGTGCTCCGCCAAGCCTGGCTGTTCTACTTTCAATATCTCCTCACTGGCTTGTTCGATAAGTCAGTCTGCTTCACTTTGTATTTCAGCAATATGTTCAGCTGCTTCTTGTTCTTTTTCTCGTGGGCAGGCCCTGTGTGGCCGACGCATGTGTGGATTTGGGGGCTGAGCTGTCTGGGCTCCTTGGTCAGAGGGCTGCTTTGGGGCCATGACCCAAGGGAAGTCCTGGGACCACCAAAGGATCATCTTCAGCCCCAGGAAGCAGCTCAGGAACTCCTCTTACTTTGAGGGACCAATTCCACATTACAGTTGACAAATTAAAATTAAATATATATATACACATCTATAACATGTATAAACAAAAAAAGATGCAGACAACTACATAAAGCTAAAATAATTTAGAGTTAATTGATATGCTGTTATACATGTATAATCAATTTTGACTTTGTATCAGTTTTTTTTTTTGGAGGGGGAGTTTTCTGAAGTAGGTTCTCACTGTGTAGCCCAGGCTGCCCATGAATTCCTGGTGATCCTCCTGCCTCAGCCTCTGGAGTCCTGGGTTATAGGCAAGCACCATCATACCAGGCTTGACTTTGCATCAATTTTGAATCCATTTCTTTTTTCTCTTGCCACAGACATTTCTTCTAAGTCCTTGTCAAGGTCTTGGCTCCTCGGCAGTGGACCAGGCGTGCATAATGGATGCAAAGTCCTGAGTGGGAAGAATTTAGAGTTTATCCAAGAGCCTTGGGAAATCTGGAACGGCGAGGTAGCATCTGACTGACATCATGAGCTGATCTGGCTTTTATGAGGAGAGGGAGTGAGACGGTTGCAGGAGAAGGTCAGCTCTGTTAGGATGTTGTTGCAGGACTGGAGAGATGGGCTAGAGATATATTTTGAGGTTAGAAATAACTGAATTTGCTGATAGACTCACTGTGGGGGTGGAAGAAGGAAGGACATAGGGGTGATTGGCAGGTTTGTGACTTTAGGAAATGGGTGGTGGTTCATCCCACTTACTGAGATTTGGCAAGTGGGGGAGGAATCTCTCCCGTGGAGAAGTAAGAGTTTAATTTTGCAGGTCGTGACATCTTGGAGACACCCAAGTGGCGGTGTCACGAAGGCAGTTGAATTTAGAAATCTGGAGATTGGAAGAAAAACTCGACTGGGGATATAAATTTAGGACTTTCCATCATTAAAAGGACATTGAGCCAGGCACATGGCACACTCCTGTAATCCCAGCACTCAGGAGGCAGGGCAGGAGGATCACTGAGAGTTCAAGACCAGCCTGGATTACTCAGTGAGACCCTGTCTCAAAAAACAAAACACGCCCTGGAGGCTGGGGGTATAGTGCAGTGGTAGAGTGCATGCTTAGCCATGCAAGGTCTTGAGTTAGTATTTTATTGAAATGTGCACACTAATTTGTTTGTTTCTGCATTGTTCGATTGTTTCCAGTTTTTTTCTTTTTTTGTTGTGGGGGGTGCTGGGGAATTACTCTACCACTTAAGCTAAATCCCCAACCCGATTTTTTCCTTTTCTTTCTTTCTTTCTTTTTTTTTTTTTTTTGGTACTGGGGATCAAACTCACAGCTTGTGCTTGCTAGGCAAGTGCTCTAACCACTGAGCTAAATCCCCAGCCCAATTTTTTCCTATTTAAACACTGCCAAACAAGCATATATTCCCTTAGAATAAATATTTTATTTTTGTTTTTGTTTTTGAGAGACAGGGCTATGTATTCCAGGCTAGTCTTGAACTCACTGTATAATCCAGGCTGGCCTTGAATGCACAGCAATCTTCCTGCCTCAGCCTCCCAAGTGCTGTGATTATAGGTGTGAGCCACCATGCCCTGCTTCTTACAATCTTTGTGTGTGTGTGTGTGTGTGTGTGTGTGGTGCCAGGGGTGGGGGAAATCCACACTTGCTGGGCAAGTGCTCCACCTCAGAGCTACATCCCTAGCCCTTCTTAGAGGAAATTTTTAAAAGTTAATTTCTGGTTTTGGTAGTTCAAAATTTAAAAGCCTCCAGAAAATAACAAGTGTTGAAAGGAACATGAGGTTGGGAGTCCTGAGTACTGCTTCCAAGAATGTGAAAAAGCAGCGTCATGGCGGAAAGCAGTACAGTTGCTCCTCAATATGAAACAGAATTACCATGTGACCCGGCAGCTCCACTTCGAGGTGTGTGCCCAAAAGAGGGAGAAGCAGAGTCCTGAACAGTTATTTGTGTACCTGTGCTCATGTCAGCATTACTCATTTAGTTAAAACATGGGCACAGCTCAAATGCCCATGAACAGACCTTACAGCAACCTTACAGTGGAATATTACACAGCCCCCAAAAGAAAGGAAACTGACATATGCTCCAACTTGGGTGAACCCTGAGGACACGCACCCTCATAAGTCCAGAACGGTTGTTCCAACATAAACAGAAAAATATGTACAAATGAAGGGTAGGTGGAAACAGAGACTTGCATAGACTCCTCAGTGTGTACCATGACGATAAGATTTCATCTGAAAGACAGGTTTTGGCAGGATAATGTCTCCTCTCTCTCTCTCTCTTTCCTTCTCTCTTTGGTGGTAGTACTGGGAGTTGAACCCAAGGTCATTGCATTGAGTTACATTGCCAGTCCTTTTTATTTTTTTATTTTGGAGTCTAACTTAGAGATATGAGACCTTTATTTTTGTTTTGTTTTGTTTTTTTGGTTCTTTTTTTGGTGCCGGGGATCAAACTCAGCCTTGCGCTTGCTAGGCAAGCACTCTAACCACTGAGCTAAATCCCCAGCCCTTATTTTTTTTTTTTTTTATTTTGAGACAGCATCTTCCTAAATTTCCCAGGATGGCCTTGAACTTGCAATCCTCCTGCCTCAGCTTCCTGGAGTTCTGGGATTATAGGCATGAACCACCACACCAGGCTGAGAATGACTTTTAGGTTTGGAAAGAAATTCTTCCTTTTTCAGACAAGGACAGCAAGGAGATAAAAGTATCTTTCCCATGGTTTCCAGCCCTATCATCCTGGCTTGCAGCCAGTTAGAGTAATTATGCTTAGATCATTTTACATCTTGCATGGAAAAGTGCTATTTTAAAAGTTAACTATCAAACTGTAGGTACAGTGTTAGACTATTTTAAGAGAAAAATGTATACATAAGTATGAAACAGACTGGAAGGAATGACACTATTAATATGTCAGCGTTTGTTATTTTCACATGGCAAGAAGAAGGGAGATTTACATTCTCTTTCTTTCTCTGTATTTCTGAGGTCCCCAGCTCTCTATCAGGCAGGTATTATTTGCATTATTAGAAAAATACTTCAAATATGCACAACGGTATGTGGCTGGCCCACGAACAGAGAGATGGAGGGGCCGGAAAGCAGGTTTGGGTATTTCTACGTGGATGTCATCCTGAACAAGGAGGCAATAAATCAACGAATCCGGATATGTCAGCCAGCGACCGCGCTGTCCGCGATCAGCGGCGGCGGGGACAAAGCACGGCCTCCCTCCTTTCCCGAAGTCTCTCTTGATCTCCTCTCAGAACCAGCGCCCTCCCCCCACAGTGGTTTTAGGACGATCCTGGAGTTGGCTTCATGCTCCGGTGAGGCAGGCTCAGCCCCACAGCGACGGTTCCCGACCTACACTGCCTCCTGCGGGGTGATTTGGCTCCACTTTGAGCATTACGGTGGGAATTCTGGACAGTAGCTTTAACTATTTGAAATAAGGGCCAACAAGCCACGGACTGGGGAAAAAACATTTGCAAAAGACTTATCTAATAGAGGGCTGCTGTCCAAAGTGTAAGAACTCTTAAAATTTAATAATAAGAAAGTGAACAGCCAGACGTGGTGGTGCACGCCTGTAAATCCCAGCTTTCAGGAGGCGCAGGCAGGAGGATGGCTGAGTTTAAGGGCAGCCTGGGCTACACAGTGAGACCCTGTCTCAGGAAAAGAAAAAAAAGTAGAGTTATTTTGGAAGGCAGTTTGGCAGTTTCTTCTAAACTAAATGTACCCTTCCCATGCTCCTTGGTATTTGTCCAAGTGAGTCACACTTTTATCAAAATGAACTGCAAGCTTATGTCTGCACAGCAACCTGCTCACAGATGTTTCTAGCAGCTTTGGTCACAGATGCCCACACCTGAAAGAGACTGAGGTGTCCCCGGCAGTCGACTGAATCTCTAAATCCTAGTGCATCCCCTGGACCGGAGGCTGCTCAGCACTGCAAAGAGCTGAACCCCAGGCTCTGTGGAGACGTGGGGGGCCCCGAGGCCCAGCAGCGAGCGGAGAAGCCAGAGGCAGGACTGTGGAGATGCTGAGAGGAACGCAGCCTGGATCAGCCGTCACAGCGATCTGCGTCTCCAGCCCTTATGTAAATATTTAATTTTGAGACAGCCTCTCACTAAGTCACCGATTTGCCCAGGCTGGGCTTGAGCTTGTGATCCTCCTGCCTCAGCCTCCCAGAGTGCTGGGATTACCAGTGTGCACCACAACCCCCCAGCTTCTAGGTTCATGAACTGCAGCTGAGGTAGCACCCTGGTGGGGAAATGGGTGTGTGGGACAGTAGGCGAGCATCGTTTCTTGAAGAATTAAATGTTTCAGAGATCTTTAAGAGATTTTTGCCGGACGTGGTGGCTCATGCCTGTCATCCCAGCACTCGGGAAAACTGTGAGTTCGAAGCCAGCCTGGGCTACATACTGAATTCAAGGCCAGCCTGAACTGCATAGCGAGACCCTTCTGAAAAAACAAACAAACAAAAAAAGAGGTTTCTTTTGAGACAGGGTCTTGCTATGTAGCCCAGGTTAGCCTTGAAATCACACTAATCCTCCTGCCTCAGCCTCCCAGGTACTGGAATTACAGGCATGTGCCTCCACTCCCAACTCAGAAATCCTTAAGAAATAATTTAAATCAAATATTTTTCTGTCCTATTCCACCCTTCTTATCAGACCTCGTGAATGCAACGCTAACAACGATTATTAAAGCCATCTGTGTAAGTCGTGTTGGCAGGGTCACCCTGCAAAACCCCAGAGAAGTATGAAAAATGCTGCCGTGTGGGAAAAGCTGCTAAAATAGTGATTTCCAGATGGTCAAAGCTCAGGCCTGACTCATTGGGATTGTGTTACACACTGAAAATACGGAAAGTTGGAAAACCTAGAAAACTCTACATCTCATCGACTGGCTGAAATTACTAAGTAAATCAGCCAGAGCGGCAAAAGGGCTGACTGGTTATTACACAGCTGGAGGCGTGTGCTGCAATGTGTCCAGCAGATGGCGGAAGAGAGTTGCGTAAAATTTAATCCGTATTTTCAAATGGAGGGATCCTAAAGACAAGACTGGGGAACCCCTTGGCTTGCACAGACAGTCTCAGTTTGCAGATGATGAAACTCACCCCCAAAGAGATTACCTGACTTTTGTAAATTCTTCCTTAAAATAAGTTCTTTGAGCCAGGTGTGACAGTGTATACCTATTATCCCTGTAATTCCAGCATTCTGGGAAGCTGGGGCAGGAGGAACCCAAATTTAAAGTATGAAGTAAGACTGCCTCAAAATAAAAAAATAAAGTGCTGGGTGTGTAACTCAGTGTGAAAGCCCTCGGTTCAATCCCCCGTACTACCACACACACACAAAAGAATTGTCCAGGCTGGGTCTGAATTTGCAATCCTCCTGCCTCAGCTTCCCAGTGTGCTGGAATTGTAGGTGTGGGTCACCAGGCCTGCCTTCTCAACCATTATTATTGTTTTTTGTTTGTTTTTTGATGCAGGGTCTCCGCTATGCAGCCCACCTGACCTGGTCCTCCGGGACTTCCCTTTCCAAATGACATTCCATCCCTATTAAACAGTAATCGACATCCTCCCCTCCCTGTTCCTTGGCAACCACCATTCTCCTTCCTGTCTCCCTAATTTTGACTGCTCTTGGAATCTCATAGAATTTTGAAACATAAAATACTTGTCCCTTTGTGAGTGGCTGATTTTGCTTACCGCGGAGCCTCAAGGCTCGAGCCGGCTGTGGCCTGCGTCACAGTCCCTTCCCTTCCCAGGGTACCCGTGCCTCTGTCCGTGAATGCCTGCTCGCTTCTGCCTCTCGGCCACCGTAGCTGCTGCCGCCGTGCACGCGGGTGTAAATATCTGCCTGGGCCCTTGCTTTCATCTCATGGGTTTTCCAAATCGCCAGGTTATTTTCTATTTAATTTCTCAAGGCGCCCCACAGCAGCTGGGCCATTTTACATTCCTACAGCACACACAGGGGCTCCAGTTTCTCTGCATCCTCAAAACATTTACTATGCTCTCTCTCTCTCTTTTATTTTTTGAGATAGGGTCTTGCTATGTTTTCCAGCCTGGCCCTTAATTCACTATGTGGCCCAGGCTGGCCTTGAACTCGAGGTGATCCTCCTGCTTCAGCCTCCAGAGTGCTGGGATTACAGGTGTGCACCATTCCACCCAACCACAGATGTTTAGTGTTGATGTAGTAGAATATCACCTCAATTTTAGCAGTATTGGCACTTCGTGCTGGAGCCAGATAATTCTTTGGGATGTGTGTGTGTGTGTGTGTGTGTGTGTGTGTGTGTGAGAGAGAGAGAGAGACAGACAGACAGACAGAGTGAGGGAGCTGGGCATTGCGGGATTGTTAGTAGCATCCCTGGCCTCCATCCACTAGATCCGGGAGCACAGCTCTACTCAAGGCTTGACAACGAAGATGTCTCCAGACATCACCAATGTCCCTTGCCAGGGGCACAGAATCATGCCTGGTTGAGAATCAGTGTATTTGTGCTTTTTGCCTCTTGTTTAAGAAATCCTTCTGCACTCTGAGATCATGAAAATATTATTTTATTATTACTTTTTTTTTTTTTTTTTGAGGCAGGGTCTCGCTATGTAGCCCAGGCTGGCCTCGAACTTGAGGTGAGCCTCCTGAGACATGTACCTTTTCTTTTTGAGACAGGGTCTTGCTGGTAGCTCAGACTGGCCTCGAACTCCCAGTATCCTCCTGCCTCAGTTTCCCGAGTGCTGGGATGACAAGAGTGTGTCACCACTCCTGGCTCTGAGTTTAGATTTCTTAAAACTTTATTCATGTGATTTTTAAATTTAATATTTTGAGGGGGGAGCTGGGGATTGAAGCCAGGGCCTTTGTGCTGAACTACACTCCCAGCCCCTCTTTCCTTTCTTCCTTCCTTCCTTCCTGCCTTCCTTCCTTTCTTCCCTCCCTCCTAATTCTGAGACAGGGTCTCAGTAAGTCACTGAATTGTCCAGGCTGGGAGCAAACTTGTGATCCTCCTGCCTCAGCATCCTGAGTGCTGGGACAAAAACATGCACCACCGCACCGGGCTCGTTGTGGGAATATTTTGGGGCCTGAGATAGAAGTGCTTTCCTCTAATGAGACTGAATTGCTACTTGCAGCACTCGGGACCACTTTAAATTAACCTCTCTGCTGGCAGCTTTCCAAGGTCAGTCTCGGGTTACAGATTTTTAGGGTTGGTTTTTCTTTTCTCTGCTCTCCTATAGGACCAGGAGTCCAGGCGGGCCTGGCGGGTGGCTGACCCGCAGGTGGGGGAGTTTCTAGCCTAACAGCTGGGCGTGGCTTCAGGGTCTTGCGTGTGTAGGTGGGCTGTCCGACTGGAAGCTCCGCCCTGGCCCGGCCCCTCATTCTCCTGACTCGCCAGTTGGTGTGTTTCTTGCTCTGGGTTTCGCGCTTGAAGGTTGGTGTGGAAGTCACAGGCCTACCTCTGCATCGGCTCCCCGACCCTTCTCCCGTCACCCTCCGCTAGCCTTTTCTCCCAGTGTCCTGTCCTAAAGCGTGACGCATACACAGTGAATTGTCGCCCTGCCCGCGGGCCCGCCTCTGCCCCTGCGCCACGCCCAGCCCTGGCGTGTGCGGTGAACAGGGTTTCTAGGCCGGCCGGGGTCTGCAGTAAGCATGTAGTTTTTCAATTTTTTTTCCCTCTTGTTTTCTCTTGTGGCTGAAGCTTCAGTTTTGAAAGACTCCTAAGTAGTCCTGTTGTTTATTTTCCTTGCTAGCGTTTCTGGTAAACAGAGCAGTCTGGTGTTTATCCAAGGAACGTTTTAAGGGCAGTGTGAGTACCTTGGGTGGGCTCCACGCTCGGCCTCTGGTTGCGCAGCACGGAACCAACACTGCGAACGTCGAGCCCAAGTTTCCTCCGACACTTCCTGGTGTTCTGTGACCGCAGGATGACCGCAGAAAGCGGACGCAGCCTCTCTGCTCCCGTCCTCAGCCGAGAGGGCCTTTGTCTCCTTCGCCTTTCTCCCCTGCCAAAGGCGAGGGAAGCCGGCAGCTCAGCCAGCATCAGTCTCGAGCATTTGCCCCCAAGATGCCTTCAATGTGTCTAATAGTCCGCCCCTCTGTCCTCCTCCCTTACCTCTGAGACTTCTCTTCTAACCTCCTTCTTAGACTTCCTTGTTTGTTTTGAGACAGGGTCTCACTGTGTAGCCCAGGCTGGCCTTCAACATGCAGTGCTCCTCCTGCCTCAGCCTCCTGAGCGCTGGGATGACGGGTGTGTACCACCATGCCTGGCCCCTTTCTTATTGTTTGATGGGGAGGTGGAGATGGCAATAGTAAGGTTTGGTGATGATGCCACTTGTCTGAGCTCTGTTGTCACGGCGAGGGGCTGCAAAGGCAGGAGAGGCCAGATCTGGCAAGCAGACCCTGCAGTTCAGAGTCAAATGGGGTCCCCAGAGCAGCCCCACCGCTTGTCTTGGGTCCTGGGCTTCTGCCCATCAGCAGGCAGTGGCTTTTGGAGGCTGTCTCAAGATGTGGGGTTCTGTCTACCTTGGAGTATTTTCTGGGTCCAGCTGGCGAGGCAGCCCCAGTTGTGCAGGGAGCAAGTGCTGCAGGGGAGAGTGGCGAGTTCAAGGAGTTCAGTAGCACCCCAGATCCCCCCACTCTGAAGAAAACATTCTGCCCACACCATATGGGAACCTGTCTGCTCACCAGGCAGGTAATTATCTTCCAGCATGGAGCTTCACCAGCAACGGAACACAGGCATGTGCTGCAGCTGTGGCCCCAAAAGTGCATCGGTTTTTTGGTTTTGGTTTGGTTTATTGAGCTAGCATCTCACCATGTAGCCCAGGCTCGCCTCCAGCTTGCAGCGATCCTCCTGCCTCAGCCTCCCGAGTGCTAGGATGACAGACCTGCATCACTACACCTGGGTCTAACCTGAGCAGGACCCCAAGAGCAGTGGCAGATCAATGATTTATTTGGAAGAGAAAAGCCAAGATCCCCCCCACACACCCTCACAGAGTGGGCACAGTGCAGGAGAAAAGCTCACGGCCAGGGAGATGGGGGCATTCAGTGCTGAGGGCTCTAAATCTTAGAGTTAGGGGTGGGATGAGGTTTGACTCCTGTCAACAACTGACTTTACTTAGCCTCTCTGTCCAGTGTTGGAGTTTTTGACATTTTATGGCCCTCAGAGGAACTGTCACGGTGTCCAAAGCCCGCAGGGGTCAAATCTGCACAGTCAGTGACAAGGTAATTAGGGGTGGGGGCACCAAGGCGGTGCAGAAGACCACTGGGCATGCGCAGGACTTACTGTGTGTAAGTTACTTCACCTAGTTACCTTTTCTCTTTGTGTTTAGATGTGGGCACCCTGGGCCTGGGCCAATATTTAACCCAGAAGGGGGATCCAGCCCCAGAAAGTGGCTCCAAGCTGTCCTCCTTTTTTTCCAGCCGTTTCCTTGGTCACCTAATGCCTCTGATCCAGCCCAGAAAGTGGGCTCCCAGGCAGGTGGACCCTCCCTTCTTTCTCTAGCCTTTTCCCTGGCCACCTCCTGTCTGAGTCCCATCTCCAAGTATTTCGTCTACATGGCTCTTCACAAGGGCGGAAACGGGTCCTTGTCACCCACCTGTCAGGGCGGAAGCTCCCACCTTCTGCTTCCGGGTGGCTCAGCCCCTTCTCCGCCAGGCCGCCTGCCTCTGCCACCATGTTCCTCTTTATTTGGCTAATGATGCGTGTTTATTTAGAAATTGGCTTGTGTGGAGCCTGAAATTTGGCATCGTTGATTTTGGCTGTGAGGAGTTCAAATTTTTCCTTTCTCTGTTTTGGTTTGCTAAACCCTGTTTGTGAGCAAAAAAAACACAAAGTAATAAAAACACAAGGAGGCTGTTAAGGTTGTGTGAACATGAAGCATCCAGGAATGTGACGGCACGGTCTCGAACAGATTTATTTTGTATCTCTAGATAGTGGATTAGACATGCATGTGGCCGCCTTCCAGGACCTGCACACTCCACACAAGCAAACAGCTGGGCTGCTCCCCAGACACTGTTCTTGGTGCTTGGCAGGAGGCCGGGGAAGCCGCCTCAAGGGCCTGGTAGCTGGAGGAGCAATTATAGGGGCCGAGGTTTGCACACCCCCAAATCCTTTGCATTTTATTTTATCTTAGTATTATTATTATGGCTTTTTTGAGATAAGGTCTTGCTATGTAGCCCAGGCTAGCCTCCAATTCACAGTGACCCTCCTGCCTCAGCCTCCCGAGTGTTGGGATTATATGAGTGCACCACAATGCCCAGCTCTGAATTTTACTTTGGCATAGAAGTGGTTATAAAAGACTGTTTCTTTCTATTATCAGCACTGAAAATTCACATCGAAGTGCATGAATACATTGCACTCTGGACGCACGCGAGGGTGCCTTCCTTGTACTGATCCGTTCCTTCTAGATGTGCTGAGCCCAAGAAGGCATTGGGGGCAGCATTTTGTCTGTAACGCTGACTCCTCTGGGGCAGGTTCTGGAGGGCAGGATCTGGCCATGGAGTGCTGCTTCATGCCAATCGGAGTCTATACCAGGACCTGGGAGAGATGCGTAGCCCTGTCCACAGCAGAGGGATGGTCACCACAAGTGGCAGCTCTGCTTTTGGAATGGTGTGGCTGGCTGCAGCTTTCACGACAGTCTTAATTTAATAAAAGAAGCTAAAGCTGAGCACAGCTACAGTTTTGTCCAGTGTTCTTAGCAATACAATACTCCCCTGCAGGCATATGTTACATGGAGGGTGGGGGAGCTGGTAAAACGTACAAACTGAAAAAATTGTTGTCACAGGTCATCAAGAACCTCTCATAGTGACCAAAGGACATTTTAGACCTCAGGCTACAGCCCAAGACCGAACAAGTGGCTTCCGTGGTCAGGGGGCCTGCTGGGGCCAATAGGTGACACCCAATCACGGCCCAAGAGAGGTGGCCACCAACAAGCCTTCCTGTCGAGCTGGGAAGGCCTGTTTGCTGTGCCCAGGGTGCTCCTGGACTTCGGGGTTGACAGCTGGGCTCATGGTAGATGTTCTACAATCAGAAATCCTGGTCTTTATGAGGCTAGTCCACAAATCCAGGAAAGGCTGAGTGAAGGAAACCAGGCTGTGCCTATGGCCTCATTCTGATGCCCTCCCATATCAGCCTCTGAATTCTTCGTAACCACATCTTTTGGTTCCCTGTCTTTCTCTCTCTCTCTCTCTTTTTGAGACAGGATCTCACTACGCAGCCCAGGCTGGCCTTGAACTCACTGTGGAGCCCAGACTGGCCTCAACTTGCAGCAATCCTCCTGCCTCAGCCTCCTGAGTGCTGGGATTATAGGTGTACCCCACCATCCCTGGTTTGGTGTCCTCTTTTATGGGTCCTGGGACAAAACAGCCTTCCTCAGGCCTCTGCGCTCTCTGATCATCGTGGAAGACTTCTTGATCCCATCTCCACTGGTGAGGGACTCTCACCCTAACCCCGTGCCCACAGCCCCTGTGTGAAGAAGCTCCAGGCCACTGCCTTATCTGGAGCCTAGATATGCAGGGTGGGCAGGCTGGGAAGCCTGGTGGGTGGTGCACTGTAGCCGAGGTCAGCTAGGCTTGGAGAGGTGACCCCAACGCCCTTGTCTCTGTCTGGTCACTCGCCCTTGAAGCAAGTCACCCCCATCGCCCTCCAGCACCTGCTCTGAAGCGGGTCAGCTTCCGGGTCTGTATGGCAGGGAGCCTGAGGGGCTGGGACACTGGTGCTTGGCCCTGGAGGTGCTTTGCCCCATTTCTTGGGAGCCAGGGTCCAAGCGTTCTGCCTTGAGAAATCCAGGCTGGTCACATCCAGAGGCCTCTCGGTGACACAGCTTTAGTTCTTTTTGCTATAAATGAACAAGTCACCTGCTGCCAAACAGTTCCACTCCTGTGGAGGCCAAATGTGCCAGCAGTCAGCCAGGCTTGCTTGGACTAGGGGGCCAATGCATCTTGAACTTTCTTTTCTTTTCTTTTTTTTTTTTCTTTTATTGGTTTTTCTGAGTCAGGGTCTTGCTATACAGTCCAGGTTGGCCTTGAGCTTATAGACATTCTCCTGCCTTAGCCTCCTGAGTGCTAGGATTACAGGCATGCACCACCACACCCAGGTGCCCTGGCCATTTAGACACACAGCAGCCACAGATGCTATGCTGGTGCTAGGTCATTTTTCTTTTTTTCAGTCCTGGGGAATCAAACCTGGGACACTCTACTGCTGAGTTACATTCCCAGCTCCCTCTTTTTAAATTTTTAAATTTTGAGATAGGGACTCACTAAATTGCCCCAGTGGGATCCTCCTGCCTCAGCCTCCCTCAGTCCTAGAATTACAGCACCAGATCCCTGCAGGACAGCCGAAGCAGACCCCTCAGTCTTGCAAAGCTTGCGAAGAGCTCTCCTGGGCTGCGTGGTCTTTTCTCTCTCACAAATTCTGGCTCCCTCCCCACTCTGCAGCTCTCTCCTACGGTTTGGAGGAGAGCGGGGTCCAGCCTGTGTCCAGCTGTGCAGGAGTCTTCCGTGTCCTTGCCTCAGAGACCCTGGAGTCTGGGTGTGTGGGTGTCATCCCCCAAGCCCAGCACACCAACTCCTCCCTCACACGCCCTCGCACCATGCACGAAGCCCTCTGTGGAGACCACGTGGAGACTACGTGGCGACTACGGACTTCATGTTTATTTGCAGCTGAGACTTTTTACTGGAATGAGGCTGAGCTCTAGACTTTCATTCCAGAGTTGCTCAGAGGCAGCCCTGGCTCCTCCCTGCGACAGAAGTCCCTGAAAACCAGGCTGAGTCTCGGTTTCTGCAGCTGCTTTCTGGGTCAAAGTCTTGCAGAGAAAGTCCCTCTGTCCCTGCTGTCCCCACAGCAAGGGGGCCTCGTGGAGCCCTCAGCCAGTTTGTCTTCAATGGCCACAAAGATGCAGCTCTGAGGGGGAAAGGTGCGCATAGGGCAGGTTCCCCTGGAGAGTGCCGGGCACAGACACATCTCAGGACAGCAGTGGCAAGGAGAGGGGGCTGTGCAGAGGACCAGCTCTGGAGTCTGCAGGCCCTGGACCCCCGGCCTAGACCTTAGTTAGGCTGTGTCCTGGGTAGTGGCTCTGGGGGGAGGCCCACAGAGAGGCCAGTGGGGAGATCAGGCTATTGTTCTTTTAAAAACCCACTCTGTGGTTGTTTTTCGGCCACGTCCTTAGTGGGTGTGAGTACCAAGCTGCAGCTCCAGCATCCAAAGCCACCGTCTCTGTCCCTTCTTCCTGGTCACGGCGGAGCTTGCAGGAGGCAGGAAAAGTGACTTCTCATCCACTCTGCTCTCCCAGTCTTTATGAGTGGCCCTCAGCACTGCTCGGCCTCCACGAAGCCTTCCTTCTCATGGCCAGCGGCCTCCACCTCCGTGTAGCTGGCGTGGGTGGGGTGGTTGCGGAACTTCATGGCCGGCCAGTGGTGCGGTCTCCGCTATGGGGACGGAGGGGCAAGGTCAGTGGAAGTGACCTCTCTGTGGGCCCCACCCCCAAGGGAGGGGAGCAGGAAGATGTCCTTTCCTGCTGGGAGCCAGGTGACAGGGCCACAAAAGAGGACCTTTCATCCCTCGCTGCCTGGCTGCAGCTCACCGCTGGACCCTTCAGCAACACAGAGTGGACGCCCAAGACCATGGAAAGCCATGGGGTCAAGCTCTGGGGGGACCCGGCAATGACAAGATAACTGCCTTGAAGGTCCTGCATAGGGAAAATCAGGGGTCCACCTTGGACCCACCCCATCCAGGTCCCTGTGCCTGGGGCACCTGCGGTTCCCAAGGGACACGGGGGTAAGCTAGGGATCCCGAAAGATTGGCTGGAACCCAGAGGAAACAGGGGTTATTTTTAAAAAGGAGAGTAATGAGGCCAGTGGGCTGGTGACCTGTGCGGCCACTGCAGCGTCCCTCTGAGGACCTCTGAGACGACCCTTCCAGTGAGGACCGTCAATTGCTCTGAATTGTGAGCTCCTAGAGGGCAGGCAAGATCTTGTTCATGTTCGTATCTTCAGTTTCTAGAAATAACGCTGGATCACTGTGTGCACTCAACTGAACTGTATGGACAGAGCTGAAGATGGAGGGCCGGGTGGAGCTGCTGGGCTCCAGGCACAGAGGCGGGGTGCTGAGCCTGACTTCCCAGGCCGCACCTCTGCGGTGTGGAAAATGGCACCCCGAGGGCACAGCCCTCTTGTCCCCTGTCATCTAAAGCCCCCAGAAACAGCAGGAGCTTGGCTCCATTGTGGCTGTACGGTTTGGGCGGAGAGACCATCATCCATCATTAGGGAAGGCTGCCTGGCGAGGAAGCAGGCACTTGACGGCATTTTTTGGCCTTCCTTCTTCCCCCTGGGGACCTGGCTCATTTCACAAATGCTGATGGCTTTCCACAGGGACGGGAGGGGCAAGGTGCTGAGTCCTGAGGTGACGGACCTCAGACCTCCAGGGCCCAGGCCCAGGTGGCTGCGGGATGCGTGTCCGGACGGTGAGGTGACAAGAGGGGAGAGGCGGGGACAGAACGGCCCAGGAGCAGATGGCCACCCGAGACCCAGTCGCCACTGACCTCGATGAAGAAGAGCGCCGCGTTGGAGTTGGGGTGGCCGCTGATGTAAATCCCAGCCAGGGTGACAGCCGCCACCAACAGGACGGCCAGCACGATGCCCACGATGGTGCCCAGGCGCATGGCGGGGGCCTCGGCCTCGGGGGACAGGTTGTCCTGAAGGCCTGTGGAGAGATCATCAGGGCAGGCAGGGGCTGCGGGGAAGGCTGGGCCGGGTTCTAGGGGTTCTGACAAAGTCCCAGACATGACAGCCCCCTGAACCTTCCCAGGCGTTGGGGGCCCTTCTGAGTCTGGAATTACTGCGCTTGGCGCCATTAGGCAGTTTTCTGAAATCACTCCAAAGTCACCCAAATGTTGAAGAAGGAGCCTAAGGGAAGTTCTCACTGATCCCCGGGGCACATAAACACGGTAAGGAATTCATTACAGAGGGCTGTGCTGGTTAGGACCTAGGACCTGGCTGCTTGGGTTCAACTCTGCAGTGTGACCTTGGGCACCTCCCGGGGCCTCCATGGTCACTTTTTTGTTTTGTTTTTTTGTTTCTGTTTTTTGAGACAGGGTCTCATTATGTAGTCCAGGCTGGCCTCGAACTCCCAGTGATCCTCCTGCCTCAGCCCAAGTGCTGGGATTACAGGTGTGTACCACCATGCCTGGCTCCATGGTCACTTTTTTAGTATATGTGCTGCCGAAGAGAGCACTCCATGGTCACTTTTGAGGAACAGAGGTGACAATAATAATGACCTGGTGAGGTGGCTGAGGTCATTCGTGCCCAGCATCCTGAAGGACTTCAGGAAGCATGAGCTGCTAGGACAGTGGTGCTGGACACCTGGACACTGCAGCAAGGACACATCTGGTTCCTCCCTGTGTCTTCTGCTCTTAGACAGAAGAGGGCCCGTTGCAGCCACCCGGGTGAATTCTATGGAGCAAGCTGCGTGCCCTGGACGTGTCCCAAGGAGGACAGAAAGGCCTTTGTGGTGGCAGCAGCTGGGGCCTGGCTGGTGCTGGGCACTAACTTGGGCAGAGGGTCCTGCCTATGCCAGAGGGGTCCCCCTTCCGGTCTCCCTGAGACTGGGGAAAAGCTACCCTCTGGTGCTTTCTGCAACCCGGAGCAAACCCGGTGTTGGAGGCACTGGCCTCCCTCACTGACCCCCAGGGTCCGAGGGAGGAGGCTGTGGGCACAGGGCCACAGGTCCTCTGTCACTTGCCCCAGCTCAGCCCTGCCCTTCCCCCTCCCGTTTCAGCACAGTGCATGTTCCTGCCAGTGTAGACAGGTTCCTTCTACCTGGGGCCCATGCCCAGGGCCCATTGTCCCACCCAGCAGGGGGCCTGGGACAGGCAGGCGGTCGTGTCCCCCTCTCCTACAAAGAGCCAGGGGGCTGATGAGGAGGCGCAGGTAGCCCTGTGCTCACCGTTTTCTCCCGTGTAGGGATTCAGCTTGGTGTCATCTACAGAGAGAAAGGACAGAGGGAGAAAGATTAGCAGCATCATGGCCTCGGTCTCCCCGGGTCGGGATGGGACCACAGGGAAGTGCAGTCCCGTTTTTCATTTGAGGTGCAAGGAAACTGAAGCCCAGAGAGGGGAGGGATAATGGGGTGGGGACAGGGGACAGGTAAAGCCCGGCTGGGTCTCACTGGAGGGTGGAGGGTGTAGGGGAGAAAGGCCCAGGGAGGGGATGCTGCCTGACTCCTGAGGGGTGATCGAGAGCCTTGCAAAGGTTAGGGGAGGGCAGTGACTCGCTTGGGACCTGGGACTGTGGTTTCCACTCTCTCTGCCTCCTTCCCACCTTTCTGCCCCAGGGACTCATATGGGGGAGGGAAGTAAGCAGCCCCGTCGGGTTCACGGCATCTCCTGCCTCCTCCCCTCTGACAGCCCCCAATGCCTGTGTCCTTTGAAAGCCTCCTTTGTCCACAGGTGTTCCAGGACTTTTGCAGTCTGTCCCCAACCTTCCTTCCTCCGCTCATTCATCACAGCGCAATGCTGGGGTGGAAGTGGTTGGAGGGGGCGTTCACAGCTCGCCAGGCCTCTGAGCAGCCATACATGCTGTTCCCTACAGGGATGCTCTTCTGGCCTCTGCCATTCACCTGTGAAACACTTTGCAGAGCTGGGCTTAGGCTCCCCTCCTGTCTTTAAAATTTTGATATTTATTTTGTGCGACAAAACAGAATTTTGTAGCCTTAATTTTGAGTTTTACAAAAACTGTATTAAAATATTATCTTGATTATTGGGGTTTTCTTTGGGCCTCCTTAAAATTTTCACCTGAGTTGAGAGCCTCACCCTATATCTGGTGCTGTCACCTGCAGGGGACAGCTGATTGTCCCGTGGGCCCTGGCGCCTGCCTCTCTGAAGGACCCAGGTCCTGTTGCTCCGGCAGCTCCCTACACCCACCCTGTTTACTCGCCCCGCACCTGACGGGGCAGCCTGCGTGGGACATGTTTCCAACAAACCTTGAAACGTCAACGAGTAGATAAAAACTAAACCATGAGAATCACTTAAAATGGTTCCCTATAAGCCAGACATAGTGGCGCACACCCGTATCCTCGGCACTCCTAGGGGACTGGCAGAGAGTCACAAGTTTGAGCTTGGTGAGACTGTGTCCCAAAATAAAAAATGAAAAGGGCCGGGATGCAGCTCAGCGTGAAGGCCATGGGGGAGCGACTGTGGGGCTTCCTCTAACTGCAAGGTCACTCCCTGGCTCAGTTATTAACTCAATCGAGAGCAAGGTTTATTTCTGCTCAGGTCCCAGCAATGCACAGAGCTGCAGTGCCCCAGTCCTAACCCGTGCCGTGCTGCTTCAGCTAACCTCGGGGTCCCCTCAGCTGCCAGCTCTGCCTCGGGCATCCCTGTGTCCCGAGTCTGCACAGCCCATTTCCATCCTGTACCGCAAGAGGAAAGGCAGTGGGTGGAGGGCAAAGACCACCTTTGGAGCCGGATGAGACCTGACTTCATCTCTTCCTGCGCACATCATCCCCCTCTCGGAGCCGTAATGCCTTCTCTATAAAATGGGGATATTCAGGGAGTAAGAAAAATACACAGTTAGCTGGGGGTAGGGGTAATGCCTGTATCCCAGCACTTGGGAGGCTGAGGCGGAGGATTGCCTGGGGTACATAGTGAGCTCAAGAACCCGGAATACATAACAAGACCCTATCTCAAAAAAAAGAAAAAAATATATACATATAAATATGGTGAATGTTTACATTTTAAAAATTTAAAGACACATTGTCATTAATCTTTCTCAAAATATTCCCTCTCACTTCAAACACACTTATCCCACTTTCTCACCATTTTTTGAAGCTATTCTGGAAATTCATTTTCATGAGTGTTTGTATGAAGTATGATGAAAAATACAATAAATGCTATTCCCAAGTGCCATCCAATGGGAAGGCAGGCTGGTAAAAAATAAAAAATGATAATGTATCCTCATCTACCTTGTTCAGCTGATCTAGCACTATGTGGCTTCCGGCTCTTTCTTAAAGCCAAAATGATCATGAAAGGGATATATTTTGAGTCAGTCCAGGACATTGAGGCAGCCACAACAGCACAACTAAAGACATACAGGAAAGGGGGCATCAGAAAGTGGCAAGAATGGTGGGATAAGGGTGTTTGAAGTGAGGGGGAAGGCCAGGTGTGATGGTACATGCCTATAATCCCAGCACTCAGGAGGCTGAGGCTGGAAGAGCGCTATGAGTTTGAGGCCAGCCTGGGTTACATAGTGAGTTCAAGCCCAGCCTCAACTACATAGCAAGGCCCTGTCTCAAGAGAAAAAAAAACAAAACAAGCTCAGCAGTAGGGCCCTTGCCTAGCAAGCGCGAGGCCTTGAATTTGATTCCCAGCACCCCTCCAAAAAACAAAACAAACAAACAAAAACCCATTTTCTTAGCTGGGCATGGTGGTGCACACCTGTGAGCCCAGCCCTTGGGAAGCTGAGACGGGAGGATCACTATGAGTTCAAGGCTAGCCTGGGCTACATATTGAGACTGTGTCTCAAGAAAAAAACAAATGAGGAAAACGAAGTAAGGGGGAGGATTTGAAGGGCGGTTGGGAGATTCACGCAATGGGTCTTTTGCTTTTTTGCTTTGTAATGCTTTTTTTTTGTGCTGGGGATTGAATTCAGGGACTTGTGCTAGCGAGGGAAGCACTCTAACCACTGAGCTAAATCCCCAGCCTGTAATACTTAAAAAAAGACAGACAAATATTCACTGTATTTTCCCATCACACTCCCAACCCCCAGGATGGTTAGGACTCAATATGAATCCATGCATGACTTTAGCACATGGCCAGCCCCCAGGACGTCAGGCCTTTCTGTCATTTCTCATCCACTCCATGATGTTCCTCTGGCCGGGCCTTCGGGTCCTGCTGTAGCTGAGTGTTTAGAGAGGCAGCCACCTCCTGTAGCTCAGTGACCTGATCTGCCCCCTGAGCCTATTTCCTTGTCTAAGACATAAGCCTGCAGCAGAGTAGCAGCTTCAGTTTTCCTCCTCTTTCCTCCTTCCCACCATTCCCTGGGAGCAGGCGTCTGGGTTGGGCAGGGTCGCGAGGAGCCCACCACCTCCCGTCTTCACCTGAGGGGAAAGGGCTCAAGGATCTAGATGTGATGTACCGGGAAAAGGCTATAACAGGGACTTCTGCAGATGGTGTTGCCTGAGACTCCCAGCCTTGAGTGGCAGAGATCCTTCGGGACAGAGGACATCACGGCCCCACCCGGTCCCTCTGCCCGCACAGGGCCAATGCCAAGGGGGCCTGAGAGTCAGGGCCGGGTGAGAGGAAGCCACATGTGAGTGTGGGCCGGGTTAAAGAAACCCCCACAAGTCCCGTGGGGGTCACCGTTCACAGTGATTTTTGTGAAATGCCCAGCACCCGGATGGGACATTAGTTTCCCTCCACAGTGACTCCACCCTACAGCCTGCTGCGGGCAGTACTCACAGCCATCAGTTGAGCTCCTGGGTGTAGTCTGTCAGTAGAAGGGCAAGAAGGCCCTGGTCAGGGACAGCTAGTGTCCTGGGTCACTCTTTCCAGGCCCCTGCCCCACCCCAGGGCTCGGCTTTACCTTCCGTGGTGAGACTGTTAACCAAGGAGGAGGTGGTGGTGATGGTGATGGCCCCATCTGAAGGACTGACCGAGCTGTTGGGGGAGGCTGAGTATTGCTCTTCATCCTGAAAGTCCTCGCAGGTCCTGCCCTCTGCCTGCAAGAGACCTTGCTGCTGCTGCTGCTGGACAAGGCTGGGCCAAGAGTGCATTTAAATCTCCCACTAAGTCCCAGCTACTCAGGAGGCTGAGGCAGGAGGGCCCTGGAGCCCAGGAGTTTGAATCCAGCCTGGGCAACATAGAGATTCTGTCTCAAAAATAAACAACTAAATCTTCCAGCTTGCCCTCTAAAGTTTTTGTCATACAGGGCAATCTGTCAGCTGCTTCAAATCCTTCCTCAAGGAAGGAGAGTAATCAATAGGGCAGCAGCACCCAGCTTTTGGAATCATGTAAAACGGCATCACAAGCATAAGGCCCCAAGTTCAATCCCCAGCTCAAAAAAAACAAAACAAAACAAAAAAAACCAAAAAACCAAAAAAAACGGCATCAAAGAGTCAAAGTGGCAAGTATTCTGGAAAAGTCTGGCAGTGAGAAGGAATCCACACGGGATTCTAAACAGGAGATGCTGGGAACACTTTCCACACTCCAGAATGACTGCCACTCCAAAAAGCTGAAGGACTAGCGCCTGGCGGGTGCTTCACGGACGTCACTGTGTGCACGGCCTCCCCAAGGATTCAGGTGAGGCTGAGGCCATGACCAGGGTCCTCTCCACAGGGACCAGAGCTCTTGGGGGGCTGCCTGCTCATGACCAAGTCATGGAAGTGCACATGGCAAGGACTCACGGGCCTTCTAGGACCTTCTGTAGTGGTCTGAGAGGCTTGGAGCAGATGTACCACAAATCACAGATGGTGGGGAGAAGCTGCTTACCTCCTGGGCACAGCCGTAGGCGAGCCACTCCTGGCGGTAGCGGTCAAAGCCACTGGAGCACCTGCAGAGGGCAGAAAGGTCAGAGACGTAAGGATGAGCAGAGAAGCCCCCCTTTTGCAACCCCAATTCAGTAGCTGCAGGCTAGGGTGGTCAGGTTCCCCAAGGCCACTGGGCAGTGCCCTGGGCACCAGGCAGCTGTGGACCTGCAGCCAGCCCCTCCAGCCCCTCTACACCTTCCCTGGAGGGAGGTGTTTGTGGCATCCCCACCCTCCTTCTGACCCGCCTCCCTTGGAACAGGGCCGCATCTGTCCAGATGTGTGTGTCAGACTGCACGACCTCCAATGACCTTTAAGTTTCCTTGGTCCTGTGCCGCCGTGGCACTGCTGAGCATATGGGAAAGCCGTGCCCAGGCGGAGACGCCTACACTTGGGGAGCAAGGGGTGGGCACGCGGGGATGTAGCCAACACTTCTCGCATGATCATTATACTGCATTTTGAGGGCGGTGCTGGGGATTGAATTTAGGACCTTGTACTTGATAGGGAAGTGCTCTACCACTTGAGCTAAATCCCCAGCCCCTCTGCATGATCATTAAAGGGCAGGGAGGGTCCTGCTGGAGGCTGGGAGAGATTAAGACACCAAGTGCCTCCCCAAGGAAAGGGTGGGGGCAGCGGGATGAGCCAGGGCCTCCCGCACACATTTCCGCTCTTTTCTCTTCAATGCCGGGGGAAGCCGCAGCTCAGGGACATCTGCACGGAAAGAACAACATCTGGAGACGCCAGCAGCCACCCACCATCTGCCCCGGGCAGGCGGGGCCGAGGCCAAGGCTTCCCTCTGGCAAAGGCCTCCGTGCGCTCCAAGCTCTGGTCTGTGGCAGGATGGCCAGACCAGGTCTTCTCTTAGGGCCCCGTGCCCGCACTGCGGGGCTGAAGAGCTGGGGGCTCATTTCTTTTAGATCAGGCCGATTTCTCAGGAACTCAGCCTGAGAACACATCTAAAGGCATCATGTTCTAAACCCTGAGTGACCCACCCAGACTCAAAGACACAGGAGGAAGTGTCATTTAATGGTCAGCTCGGGAATGCCCAGCACTGCCTAGCCCTGTGCAGCGCCGCACCATCTCGTGGGACCCTCATGGTGGTGCCTGAGGTGAGGGTTATGACCATCAAGAGCTAATCCAGGGGCTAAGGTCACCTTAGATTCCAGAGTGGGCCATGGTGGGGGGTATACAGGATGGCTGGAAGACAGCTGCCAGCAGAAGTGACATTGTCTCCATCAGACTTGGCTCAGAGCAGGGAGCCCTGGGAGGTTGTGGGAGGCACAGCGTGAGGAGGGGAAAAGAGACCCACAGGTGCCCCATGGCACCAGCTGTGGCTCTGGCTCTTCAGGGAGCTGGCAAGGCAGGGCTCGTGCTGGAGTGTGTCAGGCCCACAGTGTCAGGGGACAGGATGGTTTCCAACCCATGTCAGCATCGTACCCTACAATGACCCTACAATGGTGTCACCTGCCACAGTGGACATGACCACAGCAGGACAAGGTCCACTCTGAAAGCCCCTCCTGCCCCACTGGGCTGGCCTCTTGATGTTGAGTCCCACCCATGACACCTCCATAGCCCCCGAGGTCAGGCATAGCCACTAAGAGTTTTGGTTCCAACTCACTTTGCAGTTTCCAGGGCTCAGCATGAGCTGGGCGCTGAGTTCCCAGGTTCCCCCATTAAGGTTGCCTGGGGGCCCCCATCGCAGAGACCCTGGGTCTAACTCTGTTGGTGCTGGAGACGCAGCAGGCCACGGTCACACTCCTGGGGGCCGGGTCCTGGGGATCTGGTCTGAGGGTTGGGGTGGGCCCCTGGGGTGATCCCGAGGCCCCGAATCCTGCAGGTGACTCTGAGTTCTAGGGCTGCCCACTCCTGTCCCCCCAGGAATCCCTGTCCCCTCCTGTCAGTTATTTCTCTTGGACAGAACTGAGCTTGAATTGTGCATCCAACGTGGGAGGGAATCGCTTCCCAAAGAGGCACGGATTATGAGTCAGCCTGCAGGACTTTATCCCCGAAACTGGCTCCCACCCAGGATCCATCCTCTGCTTCCAAAACTGAGCAAGGCCTCCTTCCACCACCCCTAAGTTTCCATGGATGCCTCCACGTCCACTCCCGGTTTGCAGGAAACCTCCATCCACCTGAGAAAGAGCTCAAGTCTGGGCCCTGGGGCTCCACCTCGGTGACTCAGCTGTCTGTGAGCTGCCAAGGAGCCTCCAGGCTGAAATACAGGTTCCCAGGTTCTCTCCCCAGTTTCTGGAGCCCTGGGAGTGGCGATGGCCACCACTGGGCCATCCGGGGGTCTGCTCAGGGTTCAGGGTGGAGCTGGCACAAACCTCTGCAGAACATGGCACCAGGTGCAGTTGAAGGTCAGGTCTGCGGAGACACAGGTGTCACAGCTCTGGCGCTGCAGGCAGGCTGGGTTGGGGGGGGGAGAGGAAGAGAGAGGTGCTCAGCCCCAGGCCTTGTTACTGCCTCTGGGTTCCTCCCAGAATGTAGGGACCCTCGAGGTCACACAAGTCACCCTCAAGGTCACAAGTGCCACCCTCACTTGAGTGCAGTCCCGATTCTTTCCCCTCTCTCCCTACTTTCCGTCCATCTGTCTGTCACTAGAGGGTCAGGCCCCAAGCTGGTGTTTGGGATCCCACAGTGCAGCCTGATTCCCCGATCCCTGCCTTTCTGGGTCCTACAATCCCCAAAAGACAGACACTGAACAGATCATCAAACAAAATCAACAACAGAATCAGAACTGTCATGCAATTCATGGCATTTTACGAAGCAAAACTCCAGGGAGCTCTAAGGACAAACAGATCTCATCTAGTTGGGAGGTCATACTGAAACACTTAGGGCCACCGTGGTGGGGCAGATGGCTGTGATGACAGTGAGCCCCTGGGCGCAGTAAGCCCTTGCCCTTTGTAGTGTGGCATGTCCCAAAGGCCGTCATGGAACCCTGGCGAAACCACAGTCGCAGGATGTTTACCCAGAGTGAGAAATCATTACCAAGGAGAAACCTAAATAAGCCTTCGGGCCTCCCTTGCTCTTGGTCATCTTAGAAATCACTAATTTGGAGGTCACAAAGCTGGGCGGTACGAGATGCTCCCTGGCTTTGCTGTGAGTGTTGTTATGGTAACAGTTACTGGCCGGCTGGGACTACACGGCAAAAAAAAAAAAAGAAAAGCTCTACCTAGGTGGCTCTAGTCTACCTTGCCATAGCTCTGGGAGGGAGGTGGCACTGGGCCCAAGTTATGGATGGAAACAGAAGCCAGGAGAAGTTAGGTGGCCGTGCCCTCCAGGACTTGGAGGAGTGCAGTCTGACTCCAGAGCACATCCATGACGGCACAGTGCCCCCACCACAGACAAGACCCCTACTCACTGGGCAGCGGGGTGAACTCCACGGCCGACGCGCTGGCGATCGTGCCGGCGTCCAGCTCCACGCGGTGGTACTCGAAGATGGTCCTGCGCTGGGACTCTGCAGAAGAGGCAGCAGCTGTCTCAGGCACAGGTCACAGCCACAGGCTCCAAGGCCTGACTCAGGGACCCGGCTCGCCTGGCCGCAACTCAGTGGAGGAAGGCAGCCTCTGGGCCTGGGATGGCAGACGGTGCGGAAGCCACTGGGAGCTGGGGCCGGGGATGCCCCAAGGACGGTCCGGGGTACAAGCAGGGTCAGCTACTCTGCCGGCCTCCCCGGCCAGCAGGCCTCTTCCCACGGCCCCCACACCGTGTGGACTCGAGGGCTTTTGGAGGGACACGTGAGACTGTAAGCAGGTCACTGGAGCCTCAGGTTCTTGTTCTGTTTTTTTGAGACAGGGTCTCACTATGTAGCCCAGGCTGTCCTTGAACTCACGGTGATCCTCCCGCCTCAGCCTCCCAAGTGCCAAGATTACAGGTGTGTGCCACCACACCCGGCTCTGAAGGTGGGTCTGGAGGAAACTTCTCCAAGGGGGCAGCAGAGCTCAGTAGGGTCATCTACCCACAGAGGACGTCCTGTGCTACTGCTGTGCACCCCACCCTCGCCCCCTCCTGTAACAACCAGGGAAACCCACTGCATAGCTGATATCGCTGCGCATTTCACCATCTGCTTCTCACCTCAGAAAGGTTCCCTCCTTCACCCGCAACTGAACCTTGTTGGTATGGCGCCAAAGCGCCCTCTCTCCCCACCACACCTGCTGCAGCCTCAGCCCCGAAACCTCAGAGACCGAAGTCCGTCATCTGGTCAATGAAGACGGTACCATGCTGGCGTTGATGGCAAAGGTCCCCGAGGCCTGAAATGGTAGCATTACCCACCCCACACCCTGAGCAAGCCCATCTGTCACCCCCTGGCCAGGTGCCGCACTGGGCCGAGGAGGCGTGAGAGAAGTCAGGGAGACTGACCTGGACCGCGGAGCGGACCACACGGGAGGTGGGAGCAGGCAGACGGCTCTGGGTGACCCAGGGCGAAGGACTCAAACCCAGCAGGCCACACCCAGGAAAGCTCCACTTGGAGGGCACTGTGCTGAGAGGCGGGAAACTTATAGCTCGCAACCCTGTCCTCCCCACAGCCTCGCCTCTTTTTCTGTGTTTGTTCTCTGTGTGGCTGAGACTCCAGAGCATTTTCAGCCCCTCCTAACCCTCTAACTCCATCTCAGCAGCTTTGTGAATTTGAACAGGAGGAGGAAGGACGCCTACCACCCCGCAGCTCCCTCCTGTCGAGGACAGTGCCTGGGCAGAGCAGACCCCCTGGCAGCCTGGACCTTGCCACTGCGCCCTTCACCCCGCCAGACTCTGGTGCCAACCCCTCCATGTCCAGTGGCCCAGGGCCACCCTCTCCCTCTCCTCTACTGGTCCCCAAGGTCCAGGCTGCTCTTTCTCTTCCTGGAGTTTCTTGCTCCTTTTGCCCTCAGCAGAAACAGGCGACAGGAGACATAGGGACACTAATGCTCAGTGGGTGGGTGGGCGCGGGGGCCCCGGGGGCTGATCCCAGAGTCTCCCCTCACCGCCACCACCACTGTGGGGAAGGCTGCCCTTTCTGCCAGGGACAACATCCCAGCCTCCCTCCCTGCGGACTCCTGCGTGGGAAGTGGGCAGCCTCTGATGCTTTCCTCTCTCCTTCCCTGCCGGGCAGATCTGGGACTCGCTGCTGGCGGGGTGAACGGCTGGCAAGGGCAGGAGGGATGAGGGTCCAGGCGTCCCTGGCACGTGGAGAAGGGTCAGAGAGGAGATGGGGCGCGAGCTGTAGGGGGCGAAGGAGTCAAGGTGTCCCGCCTTCGTTCCCAGAGAGGAAACAGGCCACACAGAGGAACCAGTGAATTGATACAATTCTGTGTAACACTTTACAACTCACCAAGGCAGTCCGGGGCCTTCAGTGGGAAACATCTGCCTTAACTAAAAGAGAAAACTCCCGCAGGAGCCCAGCGCCGCCCTGAGCTCCTCACTCAGCACCCAGGTGCGGGCCGGCTCTGACCACTCAGTGACACGCAGGACGAACTTGGCACGGCGTCCAAGCATCTCATCTGACCTCATAACTTTCTGGGGCACACAGACAGATTCACCATCTCCCCATTTTGCAAAGACGAAAAGCGAGGCTGAGGAGGGGCCGTTATTGCTCAATGCCACACCATTTTGGGTTTTTTTTGTTTGTTTGTTTGTTTGTTTGCAGAAGCTCAGACTTGAAACCCAGGTTTTGCTGCCAGGGCAGCTCCAGGAAGTGCCCCGACGTGTCCGCGACTGCCTGGCACGGGGTAGGGAGGGTGCCAGGGGTTTCCACAGGCAGCGTAGGCCAGTGTCAGCCTGATCCAAGCTGCCCACTTAGAGTCACTGAACACAGTCAGGCAACACATGTTCAGTCCCCCACAGTGCTCTCTTCTGCCTACCCCATGTCCCTGGAAAGCCAGAGGGACATATTCGCACACCTTTTTAAGAACAAATAATGAAGCCAATACAATGAGTGCGTGTTTATATTCCTCCTAAACAACCTCCCGCCCAGAGAGGCAGCAGAACTGCCGGGTCCCTTGGGGCGACTGGGTCCCAAGAGGACACAGCCCCTAGCAAGAGTGGAGAGGGCAGGTCACAGAGCCTTGTGCAGGCAAAGGCAACCCCCAGGGGCACCCAAGCATGCACATACTCTGACCCCCCCAGACACACACAGACACACAGGTTTTTGTCGTTGTCGTTGTTAGTTCTGGGGATGGAACACAGTGCCTTCACAACAAACTGCATCCCCAGCGCTTTTTAAAATTTTTTTTTTTATCTTGAGACAAGTTCTCACTAAATTGACAAACTGTCCATGCTAAGCTTGAACTTGGGATCCTCCTGCCTCAGCCTCTCAGAATGCTGAGATTACAGGTCTGCACTACCATCCCTGGTTCACGATTTGTTCTTTTAAACAAGACCCCTTGCCAAGTGCGAGCGGAGTCTGATGGAGGCCAGGTGAGGAAGGGCCGTTTTGTGTCATTCCTGTGCGCACAAGGCCACCAAGCCCGCCTGTGCTACCCACTGCCATGAGAAGGTGGCTTGGAGCCGATGGAAAGTTCTAGGGTAGCTTTCACAATGCCACCCCACCACTGTCCCCAGGAGCCATGTGTGCCCTAGAAAGCCACCCTTTCACACCAGACACAGTGGGGAAAAAGAAGAACCGCAAAACCCCAACCCTCCCCTCTGCTGCCCTGCACGGGACTGAGGCCACAGGGCCTGGGGTCTGATGTCAGCCTTCAAGGCCCAGCCCCGTGGCCACCCAACCTTGAGCTCCACAAGCCCCAGTGTCACCTGTCGCACTGTTAGGTCAGTGTCTACTGTCCTGTCCACGTGCCCTGCCAGAGACTACGACCTCCCCCAGGACAGAGTCCTGGTGTCTCTGCACTCCTAGCCCTGGTCCAGGCCTTGCATTTTACACGGCTTCAAAAAATGACAATAAGCCTGTTAATAGTGGCTCACGCCTGTCATCCCGGCACTCGGGAGGCTGAAGGAGGAGGATGGCCATGAGTTCCAGGCCAGCCTGGGCTACATAGCAAGTTCAAGGACAGCACGAACCGCATAGTGAGACTCTGCCTCAAAAAAACAGAACAAAACAAAACAAGAAAAGATATAAATGAACGAATGATGAGGAATGAATGAATGACGAGCTTGTCCATGCAGCTGCAGCCCAGAGGGAGCCGCCCCTCCTCCGCAGCCTACCGCACTTGGTGAGGGGCCATCCCCAGGCAGCCACAGAAAAGCCAGGCACTTCTCACCTTCCCAGAGTCGGGGGTGTGCCCCAGGTGCTCCCCAAAAACAAGGCGGTGGGGCAGGGTGAGAGAGCAGCTGAGATCCCTGCATGAAAACGTGGCTGCCGCCCACGGCCAGCTGCTACTTGTTTGAGCGCAGGCTTTGGTAACAGTTTTATTTTTCACAAACAGAACCCTCAGTATCCCCGCCTGAAAGATCAGCCTTAGGAGTCTTCCACCGCATCTGGGCTCACCCGGGTCAATGACATCCATTCTCGTGGCCCCATTTCCGGTGCCTCCAGGCCCGTTTTCTCTCTGCCCTGAGGCAGCTGAGATCTGGAAGCACCATGGCCCAGACCTGGACAACCCCGCGCCCTGCAAAGCACAACCCCGCGCCCTGCGAGGTGCACTGGTGGCTCCGCCCTGAGGCGCCCAGCCTGTTCAGTCTGTGTCACAGCTCCTAGGGACAGTGCGACACCGAAGGGTCTGGAGTGAATGCTGATGGGATAAAAAGTGTCAGATGGAGACTAGGGTGCAATCTTCATTCACTTACTGCCTTGCTCCTTTCGTTCTTCATTTAATAATTGTGACTCGGGCCCCAGCAGGGACGGTAAGACAGGGTCTCACTATGTATCCCGGGCTGGCCTTGAATTCACAGCGATCCTCCTGCCTCAGCCTCCCTAGTGCTACAACTATATGTGTCTACCACCATGTCCAGCCAGTCTCTCTCCCTCTGCAGCCAGCTCTGGGCTTCCACAGCCCCCACTTGCAACCTGGCACAGACCTCTGACTCACAGCTGTCCTGGAGTCAGCCCTGGAAAGGAAAATTCTGGAAAAAGTGAAGGCCTCACGTGTTGGGGCCATCTGAGGCCACTCCGGGGCCAGCCAAGGGGCGTGTTGCAATTTGGAACCCTTGATGATCCGAGGCCTCATTAACTGGTTCCACTAATTCAGACTGTCAGTTTTGATGCTGGCTACACTCAAGTTGCTTTTACGCTGCCCGTAAAATAGGGTAGAGGAGATGATACCAGCTCCTGGTGTCCCTCTGCCACCAAAGAGTGTCTGGGCCTCCCGGATGTCTCAAGCATTTCCAAAAGCAGATGCTGAAAACTGCACATGGTGTCTGTCAGTCTCTCTGTCTCTTTCTTTCTTTCTCCTTGTTTTGTTTTGTTTTTCTGAGACAAGTTCTTGCTATGTAGCCCAGGCTTGCCTTGGGCTACAGTGATCCTCCTGCCTCAGCCTCCCAAGTGCTGGAATTATAAGTGTGCACCACAGACCTAGCAACGTGGCTTTTCTCTATCAAAGATGCTCTGCAGACTCTGCTCAAAGCCTGAGGAGCACTTTACAAAACGAAGGGATGGTGAGAAAAACTCAGGCTGGGGAGGAAAGTGGTGGGAGCCAGAAGAGGAGAGTCCCAGGAGGATTCAGTGGCTTGGGGAGGTGGGAGGGTCCTCGAATCGTAGGGAACCAAATTCACTTCTCACACGGCAGGGAGGAGCCAAGCTGGGTACAAGGACAGAGATGCCACTGCCTGGGCTTGGATGGCGGGGAGACCCACGGAGGTGACGGGCCAGCAAGCCCAGGCTGTCCCCAAACTTCCTGTTTAACCACAGCTATTTGGGGTTTGCTTCTTTCTGCAGTTCAGCCTGATCTGGACAGAGCTCCTCTGCGTTGGGCTGGATGCCAGCCTGAGGGGAGTCTGCATCCCTCCAACAGCAAAACAGGGCGGGGCCCACTCCATTCGACTTCATTTTTGGGGTGCTATGGATGGAGCCCAGGCCCTCTGGTGTGCCGCGTGGACCATTTAAAAATCTGATGATGAAGGTAAGGATGCTGTCCCAGAAAAAGGCGCACATGTCAGTGCCCCCGTGTGGCTCTCACTACTTGGGATCCGGTTTTAGAGCTCCCAGCCCCGCAGAGTTCGTGGCTGGTGTCCCCAGCTGAAACTGCAGGCAAAAGGGAATGACGGCCAAGATGCCCGCTCCCAGGCCCACGCGGAGTCACCACAGAACAGAAGACAGGGTCTCGTCAGCAGGACCCTGAGCCGGGGAACCTGGCCCAGACCCTTGGGTCCCTCTTACTGGTTTTGAGTCCCTGCCCTGCCCCAGCAGCTGCCTACGGCTCCCCCAACCTCCACCGCCCCCTTATGTCGGGTAGGCTGAGCGTCCTCCCATCCTGCTCTGAAGCAGCAGTCAGCCCAGAATCCAACAGGAGCCCCCATGCACACCTGCCCGCCCTGGAGCCTGACTCACCGCCCCCCCCAGCAATGTGATGCAACTCACAATTCTTGAGCTCAGAGAGGGGCAGCCCTCACCCACGTGACTGGCCCCACCCCTGCTGGGCCCCAAGCAGCCTGCGGTGTGTGCACCTGGGGCTGCAGGATTTAGGGGCCGCTCAGGAGGAAAGGATTCATTCCTGTGGGTAGAACCGGGGTGGGTCAGATTAAGAAAGGCTGGATGCCTGGGAGTGGTGGGACATGCCGGTAATCCCAGCACCTTGGAAGGCTGAGGCAGGAGGATCACATGTGCAAGCAACCCGGGCAATTCTGTGATTTAGCAAGACCTTGTCTCAAAATTGAAAATACAAAGGGGCTGGGTGGGGATGGGAGTTCAGTGTGAAGGCCCTGGGTTCAATCCCCAGTACTGAAATTAAAAAAAAAAAAAAATGGCTCAATGGCAGGGATTGAAATCGGGAAGATCTGGTCTCCATTCTCCCCTCCACAGCTGTGTGACCATAGGCAAGACGCGCCACCTCTTTAGAGTGGAACAAACGTACAGGTTGCCTTGCCATGCGGCGGGCAGAGCTAATGAGATGCCATAAAGGGCCCCTGAGGCCTGGGATTGTAGTTGGTGTGCCAGGCAGATGGGAGAGTGGCAGCGCCCTTGCAATGTGAGCTAGACCAAGTGACTGGCTGCCAACCACACAGGACATGGCGAAAATCGTTACAACTTTGCTGCGCAGATTCTGGCATTCCTCTTGCCCACACTCCTGCTGTCTTGCCTGTTGGGATGGGAGAGGCTGGCAAGGCAAGGAGCCAAGTAGCCTCCTTGGGGCCCTGAGTCTTGCTCCTGGAAGCAGACCTCTTCCTGCCCTGCAGCCATTGCAAGCATGGTGGCTCTGGCTGACACTTCCACCACAGCCTGTGAAAGACTGTGGTCACACTGTGCTTCCTGAGCCACAGAAACTGAGGTAATACACTGTCACTGTTTCCAACCACTACATTTTGGAGCCATTTGTTACACAGCAGCAGCTAACTAAGTCAGTGTTTTGGAGGTTTTCTTTTTGATGCTGGGGATGGAATTCAGGCCTCACACTGCTAGAAAAATGCTCTACCACTGTGGTGGACCTAATGTGGTCAACTTGAGCCAGAACGCCCAGCCGGACTGAGTTGGTGTGATTCTGGGTGTAGAAGATCCACCTGAAGGTTGTTGCTGATGCAACATAAGGCAGAGTGGGAGCCATAGCTAGTGGGTAGGCTGTTTCCCAGGAGAAGCTCTGCTGCGGCTGGTTCTCCCGAAAGGAACTTGGCTGTCCTCGTCGAGGAAGGAGCTCGGGGTCTTGCTGTCGTCAAGGATGGCTGCTGTTGCTTCGGAGGAGCTCTGGTTGTCATCTCTGCTGCAAGCATCGTATCCTGGTTCCAGGGAAGATCTTTCCAGCCATTATGTGCAGATATGGACCTACATGGACAGTGCTGTGGGCTCCCAGCCCTCAGTTGGATCTTTTGGGTCTCCAGTGCCTAAATGGACATTCGGCACCTTCTGCATTTGGCTTCTGGGTGAATACTGTAATCTCTAAATGTCCCCTATTAAATCTGCTCTCTTACGACCACTGGTTCTAGCAAATCAATCTAACACAACCACCAAGCACCACTGTGGCCCCCACAGACACCAGAGACAGCTGCACTTACCAGAAAGGTTGACTCTGGGGAGGGGATCTGGGGGACAGAGGTCCGGGACAGTAATCTTTTCTTTTTGGCAGTACTGGGGATCGAACGCAGGAACTTCACACTGAGCTATGTCCCCAGCTCTTTTTGATTTTTTATTTTGAGACAGGATCTCAATAAATCACTAAGTCACCCAGGCAGGACTCAAACCGATGATCCTCTTGCCTCAGCCTCCCAGAGTGCTGAGGTTACAGGTGTGCCCCTCTACACCCAGCAAGAACTCTAAGCTTTTCTCTCTATCCTTTTGTATCTTTTATTTTATTTATTTTTTTGGTGCCAGGGATCAAACTCAGGGTCTTGCGCTCAGTAGGCAAGCACTCTACCCACCAAGCTAAATCCCCAGGCCCCTTTTCTACCGTTCAAATTTTAGACCATCTACATTTATTCATGAAAAAAAACCCATAATTTTCCCTGTAGTCTCAGCATCTTGGGAGGCTGAAACAGGATTGCTTGAACCCAGGAGTTCAAAGCCAGCCTGGGCAACATAGTGAGACTCTAACTCCTTGTTTTTTGTTTTTTTTGGTGCCAGGGATCCAACTCAGGGCTGTGCACTTGCTAGGGAAGCACTCTAATCACAGAGCTAAATCCACAGCCGAGATTTCTAGCTCTTAAAAAAGATTTATTTATATATATATGTAATTTTATAAGTGAAGCTAAAGAAAGCATAAGTTAATAGTAGACTAGCAATTCTGGAAACAGCCATAGCTGCAGAGGAGGAAGTGCATGTAAGACTTGCTGCCAGCCACACAGCCTACCTCAAGCACAACGCCATGGCCTCTGCCCTGCGACACAGTCTGTCCCTCCGTGAAGCACGGAGTCCCTGTGCCAGCCCTCGACCGCACACGCTGCACACTACCTTCGTTGTCACAGTCGCCACAGGAGGCAAAGTGCCACCCTGATTGCACACAGCAAGCCAGAAAGGGCCATGTGCCTTGCCAGGGCCAGCACCGGTGGGGAGTTTGGACTCCAACTCCAACTTCCAGCTCCAGGACCAGAGACAGGGTCTCACTCTACAGCCCAGGCTGGCCAGCGATCCTCCTGCCTCAGCCTCCCAGAGCGCCGGGATAACAGCCATGTGCCTGAGGCAGGAGGATCACAAGTTCAAGCGCAGCCTGAGCAACTTAGTACCTTAGCCAGATCCTGTCTCAGAATAACAAGACTCTTCTGGGCACAGAAGTCTGAACCAGGAGAGAAAGAGCTGTGTCCCCTAAGACGTTAGCATTGGTGGGGGACCCAGGAAGAGGCAGCTCCTCCTCTGTTCCTCGCCCATTTGACAGAAGACACAGCTGAGGCTCGGACAGGATGTGGCTCGCAGGAGGACAGAGTATGAAGCCAAGCCCACTGTCTGCCCGGTCGGGGCCCCTGGGACTCACCTGGCACGTCTGGGGCCGGATTAAGGACCATGAAGGCGTCCGACAGGCCTGCTTTCACTGGGTGCTGGGAGGAGCTGATCTCCCGGATGGACATGGGGATCTGTGGCAGGAGAATGAGCTCCGTCTACCTCGAGTCCCTCAGGCCACCCCGACCCCCCAGAGCTCAGAACCTTCTTCCTGCTCAGGGCTGGTCTCAGAGGACTCAAGCCCACGCTCACTCCAGTTCCACGTCATCCCCATGCTGCGAACATCTGCCGAGCCAAGGAAGGGCCCAAGACCAGCTGTCCCCGCTACTGGCCGCTCACCTCTTTGTAGCCGAAGACAATGCGGCCGTCGTGGTGCAGAGCGGCCTGGAACGTGAAGCTGCCCCTGTCCTCACGGCCCTGGAGGTAGACGTGGTCCCACTGCACGACAAAGACTGTCCCTGGGGAGAGGAGTACAGCCTGGCTGGCCGGGGAGGGGGCAGGGAGCAGGGCCCTGTGGAAAGGAAGGCCGGAGTGGGCTGCACATGGCCTGGATCCCTTCAGGGTGATGGGGGTGTCTCGGTTCCTTTCTGGTCCCTGAGACACCATGCCTGGCACCCACGACTTATGGGAGGAGAGGGTTATTCTGGCTCACGTTGTAAAGGGTTCGACCCATGCACTGCTGGCGCATGGTAGAAGGGCCAGGTGGAGGCCTGCTCACCTCATGGTGAGCAGGAAGCAGAGCGAGAAGGGAGGGAGATAAACCTTTCCAGGGACGCTGCAGGGACCGCCCCTTCCCACAGGCCACGCCTACCTCCTGACAGCATCTTTAGTCATAGTGACCCAGGACTTAATCGCTGCTTTTTGTTTGTTTGAGACAGTGTCTTGATATGTAATTCAGGCTGGCCTTGAACTCACAACAATCTACCTGCCTTGGCCTCACAAGTGCTGGGATTACAGGCTTGCATCCGTATGCCTAGCTCCAGTCACCTCTCAAAAGCCCTGCCAATGAGGCCATGAGGCTTTGAGAGGACTTCCAGACATAGAAATAGGAGACCTCCCTGTTGTCCTGGGACAACTCAGTGAGGGGACACCATAAAGGTCTCTTTACTTCACCTCCCCAAGAGCCAGGCACTTCAGATCATCTCATAGGCTCTGCTGGGCAGTAGGCTTTGTCCCCAGAGTGTGGGGCAGCTGCCACTGTGTGACTGTGGGCCACACCCTGGCACTCCCTGGCTTTGGGATCCCCGGGTGTCTGCGCTCTGCCTGCCTCACCATTGTCAAAGTAAGCCACGGTGGAGTTGCTGGAGTAGCCAGGGTTGAAGTTGGCCATCAGGGGGGCCACGTACTGAGTGGCTGTAAGCATCCGGTGCAGCACGTCGCCCATGAAGAGGAAGCCTGTGGGGGACAGTGGGGGGTTCCCAGAGTCACCTGAGACAGCCTCAGAGGCAGGAGCTGAGAGCGAGCCTCGCACCCTGTCCCGCACCCCACGGGGGGCCCTGGAGCCAAAGGACCCAGACAGAAGGCCCTGCTTGTGTCCCACGGGCGTGACTCACAGGGGAGGGGTGGGAAGAGGAGAGGACCCCAGGAATGGGGTCTCCAGGGAGCTTTCGCAGCCCACCTTTCGGCCCCCTCCCAGTGCAGGCCCCGCCCACCGGCCTTACCGCCTGTTGCTATGGTGATCTGTCGCAGAGGATGCCCATAGAAAGGGAAGTCAAAGGACAAGACCACTCTCTGCAGGGACAAGAGAATCAGTCTGGACAGAGTGAGGGTGACCTGTCCAGAGCATTCTACACTGCAGAGGGGAGCCCCCAGAGCCCGAAGCTCAGGCTACAGCCACGCCCTACCCCAGAGACCCACACTCACCGAAGCCTGCCGGTGGGCATTGGACAGGATCTTGTGCACCCACACTTGGGTCTGGTTGGCTTCGGCCACGTCCACCCACAGTTCCCGGCTGCGGGGCTCTCTGGGGCCATACACACGGGACACATAGTAGCTATGGTTGTCCTCCTGCCGGCATTGAGACAGGGCCCGGGGGGACATGGAGTCAAGCAGGCCAGAACCACTTCTGCCCTCCCCACTGGGACTTCTGGGTGTTCAAATTCGTTAGTTCTGGAGTGCTGGACCTGTGGCTCAGAGGGCTGGCTTGGCCTGGGACCCTGCCATCCCCCCTTGACCCCAGAGAACTCATTTCTGGTCCCCAAAAGGTGTGGCCCCAGTCAAATCCAGCCCTACTGCTCCCGTGCTCACCCCACGGGTGCCAGACCAGCCAGGTGCTTACGCTGAAGCCCCGAGTCCCTCCAGGCCTGGTCGGGCCCGAGGGGAACCAGACACATCATGGAGTCCCTGGCCCTGAGCATCAGTCAGGGGAAGGAAAAACCGCATCCTAGAAGGTGTCGGTCTAAAGGAGGCGGCTGCCTTTGACCTCGGGGAGCTGCCAGTCTGACAGAGGAGGCAGTATGTTCATAGACTGAGCACACAGACAGAGCCACACCGCGGTCACCGAGGTACTGCTAAAGGGGACAGAGCGTCACTTGTGCCTCTCTTGGGTGCTCGACGTGGTTCGTTTCCACAGACCGGCACTTGGGGCCTGGGAATCTGGGTCGCTGATCAGCTGCCCGGTGGCAGCGGCTGCAGACGCAGCAGTGCAAACAAGGTTCTGCCCGTCCAGCTGCCTGCTGCCTCAGCCTGTCCTCACCCCACCCCTGCAGATTCCCACTTCTTCAAAACTCAGCTTAAATGTCACCTTCTTAGGCCTTCTGTCCCCACTCACCCACCCAGTGAGGACAGCACCCCTTCCAAGCAGCCTCCTCATCCTGTGTTTTGGGGAGGCCCCAGGGTGGCACTTGTCTGCTGCGCTCAGGTCCCATAAACCAGATCCACTGGATGGATGGCTTTATCGGGAAGCCACCGAAGGACGCCACCCTGAAGCCACTGCCCCTGGGGTGAGGGTGAGGGTCAGGCCAAGGATGCTGCCACAGCCACTGCCAGCACCACAGCTACAGTGCCCCCTCTTCAAACAAGAACATTAGCTGGGTGTCGTGCTGCACGCCTCTAATCCCAGCACTCAGGAGGCTGAGGCAGGAGGATCGCTGTGAGTTCTGAACTACATAATGAGACCCTGTCTCAGAAAAATGTTTATGAAAGGGCATCAGTTAACCTCAAATTGTGAAGAAGGGAAGCCAGTTTGGGCCCTCCAGCTCGTCCTTTAAATGTCTGGCTCCCCTCAAATGGAGAGGGACAGCAGAGGTCCCTCCACGCCTGTGGCTCAAGGTCCTCACGTACTTGGTCCCTGGGAAGCTGTGTGGGTGAGCTCTATTGCCCTCTTCTGACACAAGAGGGACGCTGGGGACAGGGGGCAGAGCAGCGGCCTGCGATAGGCTGGATGTTGGGAAATAAACCTGCCCTCCGAGTCCTGAGCTGCTCCGACACTGGCCCCGGCAGGGTGTCTGCGGAATCAGGTCAGTGCTGTGGCCATGGCTTGCTGGGGCTCAGCTGGGGCACCCGAAGGTGTTCTTCCCCCTCCTAGTCACTCCTTAGGACATTCAGTGGCTTCCCAGTCTCTACTCAGGGCAAAGCTCACACACCACAACCCACAAGGGCCTGTGGGGCTGTCTCTGGGCACCGCCGAGTTGCCATCTGCTCCTTTCTCCTTTTCACTAACAGAACGTTGATTTTGTAGGGACGTAGCCAGCAAACCCCCCGTTTCCTGAGTGTCTTAAGGGTAACTATGAGACACAGGCTGCCTAAGAGACCAGCCGAAGGTTCCAGTGGAAGCTTTGAAAGAAGCCAAATGTAACCGCTTGTCTCTCTTAGCTTTTTCTTTTTCCTTCCTCCCAGAATGCAGACATGATGGCCGGTCCTCCCACAGTCACTTTGTCAGCGTAAGGACAAGGGCTGCTCCCTAAGGGACAGTGGGGTAGGAGTGGCTGCTACACCTAGTCCTGTCCAGGTTGCTTATCCCTGTCTGTCTGTTGCTGCTGCCACATGCCCTGGTGGTAGGAGAGGATTTACTTAACAAAGAACAGGCCAGAGCAGGGAGGCAGCCTCCTGGGGCCTCCCGGGACTCCAACCCCAGCTTGCAGCCAGGAACCGAACAGGCCAGGGCAGGGTCTGGCTGCCGTCTACTGCTTCCTGGGCTCGCATAGCCACTGTGTCCCCAACCTTCAGGCGCCCAGGCAGAAGCCACGCCGTGCAGCTGTGAAGCCTGAGCAGACGCCGATGGGGATACCAGGTGTGCATCTTGCTGGCTGGTTACTCTGCATCATCTGTCACATGAGGACAAACGGCCCTGTCCTGCTGCTCAGAGCCGGGCCATGGGGCCTGTTCTCGGCGTTGCTCCACCTCGCACCCTGCATAGGTGTTCTATCCTGGTCCTCTGGTCTCCCTCTGGACACCACCAAGACCCAATCTTGGGCACCCACCAGATGACCTCGTCTATCCTGAAGCCCCCGAAGGCTGCGTGGTCCCCTCCCTTCTGCAGGCGCAGACGGAGTCGCTGGCCTCCTAATGCCTTGTGATGGGGATTAAATGTCAAAGCACCAGGCTCTGGGGGGCGCGCTTGAGCCACTTCCCAACCACAGCCAAGCTCCCTGCCAAGACTCGGTGGGGCCTCCAGGCCCCAAGATGCAGCTCCGCCAGGCAGACGCAGCCAGGGTGGCAAGCACAGCGGCTGCCAGGAGCAGGACTGTGCTGGACGGCACCACGCAGTCGGGCTCGGGTCTCAAGGAGGCACCCAGACACCCACCCCTGGCACAGGCTGACTCTGGTCACCCAGGACAGTGAAGCCAGGAGCTGGAGCTACTTGGTGTGCTGCCCAGGGACACCAGGTGGGGACGTGGAGGAGGCGACCCCAGAGGGCTCAGTGGTGGGCACAGCCAAGGACAAGGCTGCAAGGAGCTAGACGGCCATGGGAGGAGACGGGAGCTGGCATTCACAGAGCTACAGCCTCGAGCTGGGCATTTCAGTCATCACCACCAGCAACCCTGTAGGTGAGGACTCATATCATCCCATTTGCCGAGTGGGGAAACTGAGGCCTGCAGTCATTTAGCTATATGGAACCGGACCAGCCCCAGGTGGGGGTTAAGCTTGACAGTGTCAACTTGATTGGTGTGAACTGAGAGATGACAGGATGCACACTTCTGGGTGTGTCTTGGTGGTCACGGCAGTGTGACCGTGGGGTCTGCGTCTGGTCCCTGGCTCCCTCCTCTCTGGTGCTACTGCCCTGCTCTGCTCCCTGGCCACCGTGAATGAGCACTTTGCTCCGCCAGGCCCTCCTGCCATGGTGTTCCTGCCTTGAGGCCACCAACCATGGACTGAATCCCCTGAAACTGTGAGCCAAAGTCAACCTCTCCTGATCTAAATTGCGGGTGATGTGCATTGTATCCCAGTGACAGGAAAGTGGCCGACACAGCACCCTTCAAAGACAGTGACCTTTGCCCTGCCACGGTGAAGCCTGGTGATCATCTCCCAACAACCAGCCCCTCTTGAGTAGCAGAAGCTCCCTGTGACCACACAGCTTGCAGACACCCCCAGCATTCCTCACAGTGGGGAAATGAGCAGGATGATGGCCTTAGTAGGAATGAGGTGCCCTGCCCTTGCCTAGGGGGATGCGGATGTAATGGTAGGAACTGAAGCAGCAATCTTAGACCACCAAACAGAAGACACATGATACAGATGGCAAAGCAATAAGACTGGGGGGACTGGGTCCCCAACACTGTAGAAACGCTATACTAACTCTTACTTACTCATGCTCACCCTCTCACATGTGAGAGAAAAAGAGGTTCTCTGGTGTCTAAGGGTCTTGTCGGTTGGGCATGTGTTACAACAGCTGAGCCTGTAAGCTAATTAATGCAAAGCCAGGACCCGGCTGCTTCTCTGCAAGGCACATTGTGTGACTTAAACAGGATACAGAGGCCGCACCTGGTGGTGGACCTGCTGAGGAGTCCACATGAACCACCGCCCATTGCCTCGCGGGACCTGCGCTCCCAGCACCACGGGCTGGAAGACACAAGTGACCTGATGTTGCAGACTGGGTCAGCAGGAGCCAGGCCACTGGGCAAGTCCATCTGGGCCAGTCGTATTAAGTGATGAGCATGCACGGACCCTGGCCGATAATCCACACTCATGTGGGGAGGCAGCAGGATGTGAATTTCTGTCTCCAAAATCCTTTCTGCCAGCTGCTCCTCTGTGTTGCACAGTACACACATCACACCAAAGCAGGCCCACTCAGGAGGGAGGACAGAGAAGGCCCCCAGGCGGGCTCTGTGCTACTTCTTTTGCACCACACACAGCTGCTTGAGCAGCTTGGGGATCCCCCGGGTTCCGTGGAGTGCAATTTGAAAACCACTGCTCTGCAATCAAGTAGATGGATGGGTGGCGTCAGCCAGACCCAAGTTAAAAACTGCCCGCTGGTACAGCGTCTCTTCTGCCTCCAGACTCATGCCTGGGCCACTAGACACCGCAGGCCTGACATGGACTGCGTCTGCCTTGGCTGAATCGAGATGGCTCTGGGTGGAGCTCTGGAGGAGCTACCACAGTCTGCCCAGGCAGGTGGCCAAGGGCTCCTTGCAGGGCTCCTCATGAGGGCGCCTGGGTCCTTGTGACTCCCAGAATGCCCCAGAGCAGGATGTGCTGGCACACACCTGTCATCCCAGCTCTCTGGGAGGCTGAGGCAGGAGGATGGCAAGTTCATACCCAGCCTGGGCAACTCTGTGACTTAGGGAGACTCTGTTTCAAATTTTTTAAAAAGGGCTGGGGAATGGAGCTCTGGACAAGCCTTAGTTCCATACCCAGTGCCACCCAAAAACGGTGCCCCAGGACGAGCGCTACAAGCATCACTGGACTTGGTAAGAAACGCGCTCCTGGGCTGTCCCAGACCTGCGGCTCAGAAGCCCACACCCGCAGGACTGGAGTGGCCAGCGAGCAGCAGGCTACTCGGGCAGGGTCGAGTTAGAGAAGCTCGAGCTGAAAGCCCACCCTGCAGCCACACGTCACTCTTTTTGTCTCCGAGGAGATGGCGGTGGAGACCTCAGACCCCGAAGGCAGAAAGACCTGGGTTTTCAGGCTCTGCCTCTCGGGAGCCGTGTGACCGCGTAGGCACCTTCGCCTCTCTGTTCTGAACCGGGAGGCCGCGCAGCGTCGGGAGCACCAGCCTGCTGGGGACACTGTGTCCCCACACAGAACGGGCTCACCTACCGTCACTGTTCTCCTCGCCCCGGCACCCCGATGCCAAGGTCTGCGGCGGCCAGAACTCAACGGTGCCGAGAGGCAGGCGGTGGGAACCTCAGCCGGTCAGTCAGGGGGAGGAGCGCGGTTCCCGCAGGACCAGAGTGGCCAGCGAGCAGCAGGCGACAATGTCCTCGCTCCTGCAGGCCCGCGTGGCCGTGCACAGCTGCTGAAGCCCACCCAGGCTTCCCTCCTGGTGTCCCCCGCAAGAGCGGAAGTCTTCACACCTGGGCAACACCCTCACACTCACCTTTCAGCAGCACAACCCACGACAGCCAAACCACAGGCCCAGCCCGATGCGCGCCCGGGAGGAGCGCAGAAAGAAAACGCTGCATGTATACACGACGGACTACTAACCCACCCGGAACGAGAAAGCGGAGGCATTTTTAGGTAAACGGATACATTCTGAGACCATAACCGTAAATGAAATAAATCAGGTGCCAAGTTTCAATGTCGCACTGCTTCATTTGTGTGAGAAACCCGAAGTATAAATAAGGAGCAAAATGGGGGATAGATATTAGGAAGTAGGAAGAACTCGTTCAAATGAAAGAACTAGAAATTGGGGGAGGTTAAAAAAGAACTGAAAAGTGCTTGCTTCAGCAGCACATATACTAAGAGAAGTGAGAAGACAAAAAAAGAAATAAAACTTCTGTAAATGGGGAGGGGAGAAGGGTTGGAGGGAGGGGCGGCGAAGGGGACAAAAAAATCATTAAGATGCGTTATGTACATGTACACATCCCCCATGAATGTGATCATTATGTACTGCAAACATGTACTGATAAAAATAAAATAAAAAATATTATTTTAATAAAATATGTGTATTTTAAAAAGAGCCAGACATGGCAGCATACACCTGTAATCCCAGCACTCGGGAGGCTGAGGCAGGAGGACCACTTCCAGTTTGTGGCCAGCCTGGACTTCATAGCAAGACCCTGTCTCAAAATAAATAAATAAATAAATAAAAAGGCAGAACACCTGTCATTACAAAATTGCAGACAGTGACAGAGCGGGGCAGGGAACCCAAATAGACAAAGGGGCTCTTGCCCTGCGAGGGTCCAGGTTAGAGTGGCAGGGTGGGCGGCGCCGGCCCAGGATGGCTCTGGGAGTGCTGGCTAGGGCTGGGCTTGAGGAGGGGCCAGACTGCTTTCCTAAAGCCCCTGCCTTCGGGGAAAGGGACAATCTTCTTACGGACTCCACCTGGTATTTCTAACCATCATTTGTAGAGTCTTCAGGTTAGTCTACTTGGAAGAAAACCCACAACCTTCCTAACTCTTCCCTTCTTACTGGGTGTATAGGTAGCTTCCAGTTTTCACAAACACCACAGTCACAGGGTGGGGATTTAGCTCAGGGGTAGAGCGCCTGCCGAGCAAGTGCAAGGCCCTGAGTTCGATCCCCAGCACTCCCCAAAAAAAAGAAAGAAAGAAAGAAAGAAAGCACAAGGCCCTGAGTTCGATTCCCCAGCACCCCCCAAAAAAAGAAAGAAAGAAAAGAATAGGCCACAGTCATGATCTCCTATGGTTTGAGTCCATGTCCTGGACAATGGCTCTGCTCTGCAGCCTTGGGACAAAGCACCCCTTCTCAGGCCTAGTGGCCTCTCTTTGGTCACCATGGTCCTGTTTCGTGTCCTTTTAGGACAGGGTGGCAGGGGTCTGCAGGGTGCCAGTAAGGTTAACTTTCTCAACTAATTGGCTTGTGAGTTGTTTTGTTTTGTTGCACCACTGGGGATTGAGCCCAGGCAATGCTGGATTGTATTCCTAACCCTATTAAAATTTTTTTTTTAATTTTTGAGGCAAGGCCTCGCTAAGTAGCCCAGGCTGGCCTCTAACTAGCAATCCTCTGGCCTCAGCCAGTAGGTGGGATTACAGCGTGAACCACTGTACAATTTTCATACCATCTCCATGAGAAGATTGCTTTGGGGGTGACTGGACCCTTAAGGATGCTGTCTCAGCCTGTCTAGGCTGCAGTAACAGAACGGCTTATATGTGAGAATTTAGAAATAACAGAAATCTACTGCCCACGACTTTAGAGGCTGGGAAGTCCAACATCAAGGCCAGAGGATTCAGGGTCTGCTGGGGGCTTTATAAAGTTTTTTTTTTTTTTTTTTTTTTGTGGTGCCGGGGATCGAATTCAGGCCCTTGTGCTTGCAAGGCAAGCACTCTAATCATTGAGCTAAATCCCCAGCCCCTGCTGGGGGCTTTATAGATGGCACTTTCTTGCTGCGTTTCCACCCAGTGGAAGGGCCAACGAAGCTCCCTTAAACCTCTTTAGTAGCTGGGCATGGTGGCACAGACCTGTAATCCCAGCACTCAGGAGGCTGAGGCAGGAGGATCACCATGAGTTCAAGGCCAGCGTGGGCTATATAGTGAGACACTGTCTCAAAACAAAACCAAACAAACCTCTTTGATAAGGACACTAATTCTACTCTTGAGGGCACCCTCTTTCTGATCTCATCACTCTCTAGAGACCCCATCTCTAAATATGAATTTAGGGGGCCACAAGCATTCACATCATAGTGGGCACTCGCTATCTTCCCTGGGACAGCACCGTCCCTGTTTGCCTGGTCGCTCAGGGTCTCCCGGATACTGTATATTCTGTCCTAAAGCCAAGGCATCCTGGGAAAACCAGGCTGGTGGTCACGGCGGGCCAGAGCCTGGCTCAGTGCCCGGCGGGTGACTACAGTTCCCGACCCTGACAGGCACTGGTCACACTGCTATTTAGCAGCTTTGCCATGACAGGCCACAGCACCCTCGCCAGACACGGAGAAATGGGCTCAGGGGGTGAAGAGATTTTCCCAAGACAAAGACAAACAACCCAATTTAAAAATGGGCCAAGAAAAACTAGGCAGAACCCTTGAATAGACACAAACAGCCAACTTGCTCCTGGAATGTGGCGTCATTCGTCATCAGGGAAACGCAAATGACAGCCACAATATGGCACCACTTTGCTCCCGCTGGGATGGCTGTAATTAAAAAGAAGCAGGTAAGGAACACTTGTGGGCAAAGATTGGAGACCTTGGTGCCCTCACATGTGGCCGTGGGGTACGGCCCAGAAGGGGGCCGTGATCTGAGAGCCAAGAACAATTTTGGGGCCAGCGCTGCCAGGCTCTGTGTGTCCTGGAGGCTGGGCGGCTGCACCTTACCTCCCACCTCCCTGAACACCCTCTCTGCTCACAAAATCTCTTCTCCTTTGCCACAGTCTGGCTCTGGAGTTTCCCTTCCCAGAAGCCCTCTGTGCCAGCCACCCTCTCCGTGCCCTGAGCACCCCGGCTAGAGCAGCCTAGCTCACCCACGTACGTCACTGCTCCAAGTCCGCCTGTCTGTCCTGCCTCCCCAGGGCCCCAAACCTGGGGGGAGGGGGACTTCTGAGGCTCCCTCTGGAAACTTCCTTCCCTGGAAGGTTGCAGACACCAGGAGGCTTCTTGCCCAACTGTTTCGGATGATGAGGTGCCCACCCTGCCACAGGGTCCCTCTGCATTCCTGGGGCTGGCCATGGTGACGCATGAGCTCCATATTCTACCCGAATCAGAAAGGACACAGGACTTCCAGGAAGCGGGGGAAGAAGGCTGTGTTTGGCTGTGGAATGAATGAAAGGGG
>PVJO010004956.1:0-103592 GCA_004026905.1 Hystrix cristata
CAAAGGGAAGCTGGACGTCTCTCTTGGGCTGCTGTGTAGGCTGGGTGGCTTACACACATCGGAAATGTTGCTTCTCACAGTTCCAGAGGCTGGCAGTCTGGGATCAAGGTGCCGGTAGATTTGGTGTCTGTTAAGTGTCTTTCCTGGCTCACAGATGCCAGCTTGCTTGTGTCCTCCTGGGCACAAGCTGTCTGCCAGAGGCCTTCTGTATAAGAATACTACACTAGTGGTTGGGGCATCAACTCAGCAGTAGAGCACTTGCCTAGCAAGCACAAGACCCTGAGTTCGATCCCTAGCAGCCCCCCCAAAAAGAATACTACACTAATCCCATTCATCCTAATACTATACTAATCCCACTCCTGGCCTAATCTCTCTCTGAGGGCCCACCTCCTAGTACTATTGCCTTGTGGAGTAGGTTTCTATATATGAGTTTGGGGGCAACATAAACTTTCAGACCGCAGCCAGTCCCCCCAAAAGCACAGGCTACCCGGGAAATCCTACTGAGGGTCTCCCTCCCACTCCCAGTCCCGGAAGCAGAACAGGGCCCCTGTGTTATGTCCACCTCGCCCTTGGGATGGAACCAGCGCCTCACGCACCCTGGACAGGCGCCCAGGACCCTGCACTCTCGCTTTGCATTCCTGGTTGAATATCTTGAGGAGAGACCTGCTCAGAACACTGCTGCTCCCTGTCCAGGTGGAAAGGCTGGGACAGCTGTGGCCCAATCCAAGGCAGCCTGTGGAGACTGTGGTTTCAGAGTTGGCTGTCTCTGCCAAAAGCCCAGCATCCCCCTCCCTGGCGGCGCTCTCCCCCATGAATGAAAGGTTTCATTCCGGCCAGTGTGGCTGTGTTTATTTTGTGTCTTTTCCCACCTTGTGTTTGTGCTTCGAGCCCCTCTGGAAGGCGCAGTGCTCCCCGCTGGTCTGGCTGTGTGCTGGGCACAGACCCTGGGCAGATGTGAGAAGCCTTCTTGTTCCCCTTCCCTTTCTGCAGAGTCCTCAGGCTGGAAGAGACTCTGGGTTCCACAGGGGAAGAAACTTGAGCCAGGCTGGGAATAGTGAGCAGGCCCAGGTGTGCAAACTAAGGTCTGGGCCCCGCCCACGGGAGCCGCCCTGCCTGTGGGGCAGGCCAGTGTATCCCCTTTCGCTTCTAGGCGACTGTGCTACTTATATGGACTCCACAGTCAGAGGAGTCCAGGAACATGGATCTCTCTGGCTCCTTTTCAAGCGCTTCTACGTTTCAACAGGGATTTTCATTGTCGTTGTTGCTCATATTTATTATTTTCAGTTGTCACCCTTGGCCCCTGGCTGCTGTTCTGCCCTCCGGCATCTGTTCTGAATTAACCTTCCCACATGTGACTGCCTCTTCTCTCTGTCCACCACTGCCCGGGATCTGCAGTCCCCCGAACCTCAGAGGCTGACAACTCTTGAAAATAAGCTGGGAGCGCTACGTTTCAGGCTAAATGTAAAACTCGCCTTGGAACGAATAAAATGGGCCTTGTCAGCTTATTTTCTTCCTTTTGTTTTCTCTGTCATTTGCAAGAGAACATCCTGGATCACTGGGGGGGTTGACTGGTGGGGGTCACAGGTATAAAGAAAATAATTTCCAAGGCTTTGGGCAGGACCGATTGCTACCTCGTGGATTGCTGCTCTGAAACACTCATGTTCTCTGAGTAAAGCAGGAACGGAAAGCCAGAGAAGATTGCCGTGAAAATTTGCGTTTAAAACCAGACTAGAGGCCAGGTGTGGTGGTGCATGCTTGTAATCCCCGCACTCAGGAAGCTGAGGCAGGAGGATTACCCCAAGTTTGAGGTTAGCCTGGGCTACATAGTGAGTTCAAGGCCAGCCTGAAATACATAATGAGACCCTTGCTGTCAGCTTGCTACTTCTCTCCTTTTATTTCCTTTGCCTGGCATCTGTCTGTGGCCCTGAATGCCGTCAGCCCCCAGAAAGCACCTATAAAGGGTCCTGGGACAAAGCCCAGCATGTTACCCTGACCAGAATAATAGAGTAGTAAGTGGGAGGGAGTTCGTTCAGCAGGGCAGCAGTGACTCCACCCAGTTCATTCATCACGTAAATGTTTATCGAGGGCCAACTCCAGGCCAGGCCGGTCCAGGCACTATATTCTGCTTCCACGTTGTGTCTGGAGCTTTTGCTGACACACCGTGCAGCGCTGCACTGAACATCGAGGTGTCTGTGTGCTTAGTATGATGTCCAGATAGCCAGAAGAAACCACTCTTCCCTAAAAAATCCAATTTTATAGGATGAAAGCATGTGGAAACAGATTTCCTTGTGCCATAACTAAAGATAAACATCGATGAATATCTGCCACAGGAGACTTCGGAAACCCACACATGCCATTCCACACCGAAGTCCACATATCTCTGGAAGGGGCGGGGTGATCAGTGCAGTCAAAATGCACAGCCCATAGCCAGGGTGGGGCACGTGCCTGCAATTCTCAGTACTCCAGGAGGCTGAGGCAGGAGGATCACAAATTTTTAGCACAGCCTGGGCAATTTAGTGAGACCTTGTCTCAAAAAAATGTAAGAAATAAAAAAAGGAAAAGAAAAAAGAAAATGAACACACAGCCCTTCCCTACATTTTGCCAGTGTGGCCTTGCAATTTTTGTATTCTTTTGCAGACCCGTTACCTCATTTATATAATGGTAGTAAAATATTTATGAGAATTATTATGAGATTTCAAAGTAATAAAGTGCACAACAATGCTTGGCATATGTAGGTGCTCAGTTAACGAGACACTGTTTAGGGTCCTCTGATGGCCCTCCATGCAGGGACGATGTAAGCAGAGAGCCAAGATTTCTTGAGCAGCTACCAAAGACCAATCCCTCTGCCGAGCACAGTACATGTGTTCTTACTTAGCCTCCCAATAACCCACTGGTAGGGCCCCATTCTTATTCTCATTTTACAGACTGGGAAGCTGACATTCGGAATGCTTCGGTAAGTTACCCGACATCGGACTGCACTTTTGAATGAATGGTAAATAAAAGCGTCCCTGGATAGAGTTGAAAGGGAACCCTATGTGCTAATTTTGCAACTTTCCTGTAAGTCTAAATTAATCTCTTAATAAATGTGCATAATTTTATATTTCATCTCATGTCACGATAAATTGTTTCATCTCAGTTATGATAAATTATTTTTGATAAATTTTTCCATTTTATCTAATTTGGCATAAAATACTACTACTGTCTTCCTGTCTCTTTTTAATGTCTATAGGGTCTGTAGTGATAGCCCCTATTTTATTCTTATTAATGATTTACACGTTTTCTCTTTTTTACTTTCTATTTGTTTATGCTGAAATTATTCCTGTGCCATATATTTTTGTTTCTTCAGTTTCTTCTCAGTTATCTTTATCTGCCATGCAAGCTGGCTTCTGATTTAAGAGCTAGTTGTTCGTAATTATTTGTTTTTTTGAGATAGGATCTCGCTATGTATTTCGGGCTGGCCTTGAACTCACTATGTAGCCCAGGTTGGCCTTTGAACTTTCGGGAATCCTCCTGCCTCAGCCTCCTGTGTGTTGGGATTACAAGTATGCACCACCATGCCTAGCTTATTTGTTCCTTTTAAAAGGATCATCTCAAGGGGTAGGGGTGGCTCGCATATGGGTCAATGGGACCTCTAAATGCGGTGGTGCAGCTTGAGCGTTGGTTTGGTGACTAGGTGACCACATCCGAGCTCTTAAACTCAGCGGTTCTCACTGCAGTTCTACACATGCGCAGCAAAGCTCCAGCACTCTGTTTGGGCAGGGGGCCGTGTGTCCAGCTGTGCAGTTTGGCCTGAGCACATGGCCCAGCTCCACTGCTGGAGCACTGGAACAAGACACACTGCTTCTTTAAGGTGACCTCTTTCAGATACTCGGTGGCTCTTCAGCATGCACACCCTTGACGGCCTGGGCAGGAACCAGAAGATTGGAACCTCTTGATTTGCACAATTTTGTGGGGTCTTCTGAGTCAGGAGTGTAGTGAGCCGTTTTCATGGATCACCTGAGGTCGCTTGCAGGAAGAGCCCTCTCTTTTCTTCACCACTATAGCTAGATATTTATAATTTTGTTTCTCTCCTCCAAGAGCCAAGTATTGCCTTTATTAGTTTTCTCTATTGCTTGTGTACACTGTCTTTGGTTTCTGATATCTTTAGTTGCTTCAGTGGTACCTGGCATTTGTTTGGATTGGGTTTGGTGAGACAGACATGAAGGTAATTACCACGAAGGCAGAAGTCTTTGTCACAGTCCAGTCGCTTAGAAATGGGAGGCAAGGCAGTCACCCTGGGCCCCGAGGGAGGGCTGAGGCGACAGGAGGAGGGCCTGGGGGCCGGAAGCTGTGCCCTCATTTCTGTCGTGATGGACCAAGCAAGGCCAGCAAGCCACGCAGGTCCGGGGTTGGATAACCAGCTTGCTCAGGTGGGGTCTGCGCTCCAGGGGCGGCCTCCAGTCGTCTGGATCCCGTGGTGGTTTGGTCAGGGGCTTGTGGATAAAAGGAGGTAGGAACCTTTTAAAGGTTGTGGATGGAGTATGGGCTGAGGATCGGCCAGTTCACGTGTCAAAAGCGTGACAAGCAAACACATCTACTATGTCTAGGAATTAGCTAACCGAGTCCCTTGAAAGTCTGTATAAATTTTAGAATCAGTTTGTAACAAAAGCCACGTGCAATTCTGACAGGAATTGTATTGACTCTGTCAATCAGTTTGGGGGGAATGTTACCATTCCCCCCCCCACACTAAAGGGGACTGAATCTATGAAGTGTTGAGCCTCTTTTACTTTTTTTAAAATCTGAGGCAGGGTTTTGATAAGCTGTCCAGACTGGCCTCAAACTTGTGATCTTTCTGCCTCAGCCTCCTGAGTAGCTGGGTTACAGGTGTGCATCACTGAGCCTGGTGTGTGTGTGTGTGTGTGTGTGTGTGTGTGTGTGTGTGTTACCGGGGCCTGAACCTTTGCCTTCTGCATGTTAGATGAATACTCTACCACTGAGCCATATTCCTAGCCAACTATCTTCATAATGTGTTGTCATTTTATCTATAAACATGGGATTTTTTTCAATTCACTTATATATTATTTCAACATGTTTTGTAGTTTTCATTGTACAAGTTTTGTACTTCTTTCGTTAGATTCATTCCGAAGTATTTTATTCTTTTTGATGCTCTGTAAATGGATTTTTTATTTTCATTTTTTGATTCACTGCCAATGTACAAAAGTATGATTTTTGTACATTCACCTTGTGTCTTGTGCCCTTGCTGAATTCATTTTTAATAGTTCTTTTAGTGGATTCCTGTATCTTCTATATACAAGATCTACATATACAAATACAGATGCTTTGATTTCTCCATTCTAACTTCAATGACTTTTATTTCTTTTTCTTAGTTGACTGTGCCAACTAGAAGCTCCAGTACAATGTTGAATAGATGTGGTGAGAGGGGACACCCTTATTTTGTTCCAGATTAGAGTGTGTCTTAGTCCCTCTAGGTTGCTATAACAAAGAACCTTATAGTCACTAATACATAAGCCAATTTATTCAGCGCAGTTCTGGAGGCTGAGAAGTCCAAAATCGAGGCACCAGCAGACTGCATGTCTGACGAGGGCTCCATCTCCACCTCGGGGTGGCACCTTTATAAAGCTATGAATTCTGTCAACATGAGCTCCACCCCCAAGGCCTCATCTCTTAATACCACTGCACAGAGGATTAGATTTCAAAATATGAATTGGGGGACACACAGGTATTCAGAACATGCCAGCGGGAAGGCCTGTAGTCTTTCACTTTTGAGTACAGTGTTGACCAGAGGTTTTTTTCGTTGATCGTCTTTATCACGTTAAGGAAGTCCTGTCCTGCTACTTGCTTATTGAGTATTTATATGATGTAGGGATGGCTCAATTTTTCTTTTTCTGTATTTACTGAGATGATCACTACGTCTTTGGGGTTTGGTCCAGTTTATATGCTGTTTACACTGATTTTCAGATGTTAAGCCACTGTTTCATTCCTGGGACCAATCCTGCCTGGTCTTGGTGTGTAAATTTCTATTTTGTTGCTGGATTTGGTTTGGTAGTGTATTGTTGAGGACATGTTTCCACACTCATGAAGAATACTGGTCTGCAGTTTTGTGTTATCTTTGGCTAGTTTTGGCACCAGAGTTATACTGACCTCATAAAGTGAATTGGGAAGTACTCCACCTCTATTTTCGGAAAACATCTGTGAAGCATTAACGTTAATCTTTTTTTAAATGTTTGGTAGAGTTCAGCAGTGAAATCGTTGGGGCTTGGACGTGGTGAAGTTTTTAACTACTAGTTGAATTTCATCACTTAGGGGTCTATAAACATTGTTTACTTATTCTTGACTCGGTTACAGAAGTTTGAGTCCTCCTAGGAATCTTTGCATTTCATCTAAGTTGTTTAATTCATTGACAAAGTGTTGCTAATTATATTCCAATATTCCCTCCTTATTTCTATTCATTTTCTGTCCCTTACCTTTTTTGTTTATCCATTACTATTTTGTCCTGTGTTCAATAAAATTTAATAATTTACCATTTTTATTCCACTGCATTGGAGCATGATTTCAGGTCCTCTTCTGTCTCCTGTTCAATTCCCTGAGGTGTCAAACTCAGTGTCCTTCGAGGCCATACTTCGGCCAGACAGAAGAAAGAGGCTAAGGAGGAAGGCCTGCTGGACCTGCTGAGCTCTCGCTCTCTCTGTAGCGCCTCCCCTGCTCACTGCACAAAAGCATAGCCCGGCACCAGAGCTGCCAGTGGCTGCCACGGGTGCAGGCTTCTGGGGATGCCAGAGTGGACAGCAGGCGCAGTGGCCAGGAAACAAGCAAGCCAATGCCCACCCCCAAGACCCTCATCCTTTCAGTCATGTGTTTAGTAACAGCCAGTGTTTCTGAAGCACCGTGCTGAAAATTGATGTGACCTCTATCTTCATGTTGTTTAGTCTAGGTAGATATGAAAATGACACGGGAAAAACTAAAATTCCAACAATAAAAAAAGGTTTTGTCTCTAAATCCAACAGCTGATCTTCTCTCAGGAACATTTTGATTGTTTTTGCTCCTGTGTATGGACCATATTTTGTTTCTTTGCTTGTGCCATGATTTTCTGGAGTAAAATGGACAATATAGTAAGTATATAGTAAACTCTGAAAATTAGATTCTTCCTCCTTACTCCCATTGTTGGGACATAATACCTGACAACTTGAAGGAGAGGTTTAATTTGGCTTGTGGTTTCAGGGGATTCAGTCCATCATCAGTTGGCTCCAAGGCAGGAACATCATGGCGGAAGACTGAGCAGAGCTGTCCAGTTCACAGCAGGAGGAAGAGAGCACAGGGGAAGAGCACCAGCAAGATACCTGCCTTCAGAGACACACACCCAGGGACTGACCTCCATCTGCGCCCCCCCCCCCAGCACATTCAGCTAGAGCACCATCATGATCCAGCCACTTTTCTCTCAGTCGCACAATCGGTCAAGATGACAGTTAAGCTTAGCTATCACAGTTCTTTGCATGGTTTCTTTTAGTTGCTACTTTGTTTTAGTTTAGTGACTTCTCTTAATTAACTCTGTAAAGTCTGTATTTTTTGTAATATATGGTCACTGGATTCTCTACTCAATTATCTGGCAGTCAACCAATTGTTGGACTGAGATTTCTTCAGCTCCTAGAAGCAGTCAATCTCTCAGCCGTTGCTACTGTTTTTGTGATAGGGTGCACCATCAGGACACACGCAGGAAGCTTAAAACTCTGCCTTAGCATTCACTTCCTGCTTGTCATCTTTGCTGAACATGCACACTATTCATGAGTTCCTCGGTGTCCCTGTGATCATTTTTTAAGGTCCTTGATCAGCCTATTGCTTGCTTTTATTGTGATTAATTGCCTCAGGCACATTTAAAATATGGTGCCTGTGACTTAAAAAACATTTTTTTTAAATCAAGCATCCTCTGGAGAGAGGCATTAATACTGGAAAAGCTCTGACTCAAGTCAAATAAAGACAAGCCTTTCTGGTGGGTCTTCTCAGAAACCACCATATGAGGCAAATACAGATTGAGCATTCCTAATCCCAGAATCTGAAATCCAAAATGTTTCCAAATCCAAAAATTTTCGAGTGGCAATGTGACAGTATGGGTAGAAAACTCCACATTTGACCTCATATGACAGGTTGCTATCAAAATGTAGGTGTGCTAAAAGTACAGTGGTACTTCGGTTCACAAACTTAATTTGTTCTATGATTTTGGAAAAGATGGCCACGTTTGTGTTTGTGTGGAAAAAGTGGCCACGGTCGTGTTTGTTAACCAATGCAGTCTGCCAACAAAACCAAAATTTTGCCAAGTGCTTCTGTTTGTGAACCAAATTGTTTGCAAACAATGGCATTCCTGAACTGAGGTACCATTGTATTATATAAAATTGCCTTCAGGCTCTAAGGTATATATGAGACATTAATGAATTTTCTGTTGACTTGAGTCTTACCCCCAGTATATCTCATTATGTGTATGCAGATATTCTAATATCTGAAAAAACCCCAAACATGAAACACTTCTGGTTCCAAGCATTTTGGAAAAGGGATACTCAACTATAAATGCCAGTTCTCTGGAAAAGCAGCTTTGGAAAATCTCTAACCCCATTCTGTTCTCTCCAGACTACTAAGGATCCAGGACAGGATAACACAATGTTTGTTATTCTGAGATTCAGCCATTTTTCTTGAATAAATGCTCCTTGGGTTGCTGTAAGTCTGGCTAATTTCCAAAGTTTTGAGAAAGTTGATTCTGAAGTGTTTACTGTATTTTTTTTAATTGGGCTTTTAATGAAAGAGCAGAACTTCAGAGGTCTTTATTCTGCCATTTTCTCTGAAGTCCCCCCCACATTTCTTGTTCTGGTTAAGCAGGCAATTTACTTGGTTGGAATTATTTCCAAAGGTTGTCTCATGTGGATGCTAGCAGGACGCAGTTCCACTCTAGCCTGAGAGGGATTTGAAGTTGTCCCATACCTACACAGTTCAGGGGGAGCCAGTGACTGTTCTCGTCTATTTTGGGCTGCGCTAACTAAAACGTCATGGACTGGGGGCCCTAACAACAAACATTTATTGGTCACAGTTCTGGAGGCTGGGAAGTTCAAAGGCTGGCAGGTTCAGATTCAGAGGAGGACTGTTTAGTCATAGGCATCTGTTTTCTTGCTATGTTCTCACATGTCAAAATAAATGAAGGAGTTGGGGTGGGCACATCTATTTTTTAAGGAATTTTATTTATTTATTTTTGGGTGCTGGGGATTGAACTCAGGGCCTTGCGCTTGCTAGGCAAGTGCTCTATCACTTGAGCTAAATCCCCAATTCTGGTACATCTCTTTTACAAGAGCACTAATCTTACATACCAGGGCTCCACCTTTGCGATCTTATCACCTTCCAAAGGTGCAATGTCATCAAACCATCACTTGGGGGCAGGGATTTCAATATATGAATTTTGAGGGATGGCTAGCATTCAGTCCATAGCAGTCTTCTTCAGAAATTCCCTGTTGATTTGTCAGCCATTGTGCTTCTTCAGATCTCTCTTCTCTAATTCTTCAAACTAGAACATAGCAAGTTTCACGTCTGAGTTTAATCTCCCCACTTGACACACATTAAGGCCACAGCACTGGAAAATTCAACCAATGCAGTTTCCTTCATCCAAGCATTAAGTTCCCTTCAGACTCCCTGCATTCTGTCTTCCTTCAACATCTTCAGGTAGTTGTTGTTCTAATTTTGTCTAGTTGTCACCTGTGGGAAGGGTTATTCTAATAGAAGATACTTCTTCATTTTTAGAACTTGAAATCTGTGGTTGGATTTTATAAGAATAAATTCATTACTTTAAGAACAAGTTTATAAATTAGTGAAAAGGCTGGCTTGTTCACTCTCCTCTTAATATAACTAGAATAATTACTTGGACAGAGATACATCGATGCCCAACTTCTGGAAGGAAGATTATGGAATTGCACACTTTATTTTCAGTATTTTTAATACTGCTGAAACAAAAGATACTGCTGCTAACTCTGGACTCCATTATACCCCAAGGAAATCTCCATTTGTCAAATAAAGAAGCAGAGAATCAGAACTTTGACCATTTGGGCTGTGACAAGAATTTTGAGGCTAACAGGAAAGGCAACAGTCATGTGAAAAAATGCAGTAAGGGGTAACCAAAGCAAACAAAGTGTATCTCCAGTCTCATATGCAGTCCAACACCCTCGTGGAAAGTTTTTAAACATTTTTCTTTCTTTTTGCAGTGCTCAGGATTGGACTCAGAGACTTATGCATGTTAGGCAAATGTTCTACCATTGAGCCACACCCCAATCCTTAAATTTTTAATGTTTTAAAAGTTACAATATTTAATGCTCTTGAAGTTTTTTTACCCCCAAATTTTTCTAAATTTTTTTTTTTTTTTTTTAGTGGTGGGGCTCAAACTCAGGGCCTTGTGCTTGCTAGGCAAGCACTCTACCACTGAACTAAATCCTGAACCCTAATGGTATTTGCTAAATAAAAGTACATTTATACAATTTTTAAAGGCAAGAATGAAATGTTGCAATCAGAACTCTTCAGAGACATTACTTTGATACCACCTGCTGGATGACTCTTGAACTTCATCTTGCATATAAACTTTTATCGCAGCTTCTTATTCTTCAAAATGAATTTTAAAAAGTATTGTCAAAATGAATGACGTCTGAATTCAAAACCAGGCCAGCCTACACTGCTTGGAATTTGGCTGTAAATCCACAATCACTTTGAGGAGAATGTCCCCTGAGTAATTTCCTTTTAACACGAGGAAACTGATTTTGCATATTTGAATTTCATATGGAGCTTGTCTCAGCTGAGTCTCGGTTTCACCTGACAGTTGCTCTGTATTTTCCATGCAACCTTAGCTGCTTTATGAGTCTGTGCACTAGGCCCTTTAGGTACATTATCAGAATCTTCTAACAAGCAAACACGAATCTGTTCAAGCAAACTTGCCCTCTCTCCAAGACTTCAAGGATGATTCCTGCCAGTATCATACCAATCCTATTACTTTGCCTGAAGGGGGCCTCTGGCAAATTATTTAAACTGACTCTCAGGTTTTTTGAAAAATAATCATACTTAGGGGCTGGGGATTTAGCTCAGTGATTAGAGTGCTTGCCTTGCAAGCACAAGGCCCTGAGTTCCATCCCCGGCACCACAAAAAAAAAAAAAAAAATCATACTTAGCTCATTGGCTACTGTGTGAATACAATGGTTAACAAATCCTGGGCTCTGCAAGAACTTCAACACTCCCCAGACTGTCATCAGTTTTTACAATAGTCTTGCTTGTCCTCTTGGATTACTCCCCACCCCAACACACACACACTCCAGGATGAGAAAATGTCCCATAAAGAAATGTCCCCATGTTTGACCTGCTACTTATGGCAAGATGGATTTCAGTAGTGTATGTTCACCTCAGAAAATCAGGAGAACATAAAGGCAGAAGAGACACATTCAAGTCTCCCATAGTCTACTGCCCCGACAGTCCGGCAGAGGCACCGCTTCCATATTCTCCTGTCATAGAGTGAGACCGGCAGGCAGGCACATGCCACCAATGCTCCTCAGCCTGCCCGGCGGTCTGCTGAGGCCACCTGACCACAGTGCCAAGGGATGTGCTTATGTTCACCACTTTCAAAGCAACCCCCAGAGCAGTCCAGGTTGTCCCTTCCCTTCTGGCTGAAAACGGCAGGTCCACAAGATGGAAATAAACCTTGGGCTCCACGTGGAGGAGGGTCACCCCAACCTCCACACCCACCCAGACACGCTACATGATGGAGAGATAACACGTTCTGGTCTTCTCTTCATGAAAGGTTGGGACCAAGCTGTGACAACACTGTGGAGGAACCTCAACACTAACCACGAGTGCCACTGGGTACACGGCCATCCAATCCTTTCTCCATTTTGTTTTCACATAGATATATGCCTGTGCATCCTCTTTCTTATATGTATTTTTCTAACAATTTAACGGCTGCAAAATATTCCATAGGGTGGTTAAACTATAATTCAGTACTCTATTCTTCACAGCTTGTCTCTGATTTTATCATTAATGCTGTAATAAACATTTTTGTATAGAAACTTTAATCTGTGTTTTGAGTCATCTTTTAAAACATCACTGGAACTGACATTACTCAAAGGTTATAAACACATTATTGAACTTCCTTCCTTTCTTATTTTTTGAGACAGGGTCTCACTATGTAGTTCACACTGGTCTTGAACTCACTATGTAGCCCAGGCTGGCCTCGAACTTGCAGCAATCCTCTTGGCTCAGCCTCCCGAGTGCTGGGATTACAGGTGTGCCACCACACTTGCTATGAACTTCCTTTAACAAAGACTGAGTCAATTATATTAACATTATTAATGAGTATGTCCATTTCATCAGACTTTGGTAGCAAAGGAATTTTACAAACATACCTAACAGTATAAATTCAGGTTAATTTAAAAAAAATTCAGGTTAACTAGATATTTTAAATTTTTCCCTATTTTTTATTTTCTATTTCTTTATTAGTACCTACGTTAAACACTTCTGTTCAATCAGCTATACCTCCTCTTAGAAGAATTTCACATTCTCACGTGACCCCAATGGGGTATGTATTTCCTATAGATTCTCATAACCTAGCATTAATAGATTCATCAAGAATCAATAACCCAAAATTTCATAAAGCATTTTATTAAAAGTAAAACAAATATTAAGGCACAAAAGTACATTAATTTTTCAAAAAAAAACCATTCAAAGAAACTAATTCTAAATTATAGAATAATTTAGCCTTTTTAAATAAAAAAATACAACTTTTTAAACCACTAAACTTTCTTCCCAATGTTTTCCTAGTTCTAAAGAAGTTTCTTAATGCAGTACTGAATTTCTATATTATAATGTACACTTCTTTAAAATTCTGTTTTTATCACTTATATACATCTGGTATATTCACAACTTTACCCATGTGTTAAACTTATAAGGATAAGGCCTGGTGTTCTGTATTGCTTCCTCCATGCTGTTGATCACACAAAGACACAAGTACCAGAACTAGATATATAAATCTAGCATTAACATCTCTTTACCTTAATAGTGTAGAGCCAGTGAGACAGACTCAAACCTCTTTCAGAAAGAGGGTAGAAAGATCAACATTATATACACATTTTTAATACTTTCAGTATTGACATAGTAGGAGTGCAAACATATGTACTGCAATACAAAAGGGAAAGGTGGTATTCTACAGTATATGAAAGATAAAAGAGTATTTAAAGGAAAAGTATGAGAACATCTTGACATTTTCAAGGTTTAAAATATTTACTCATTTTTCCTTAATTCTGAAATAGACTATGCTTCCAAAGAAAATATTTACTAATCTAAATCAAACCATAAAAATTCCCTCTTAAGCAAATTTCACACATCATGTCAATCTAACATGAGCTACATTACAAGAACTCTTAAGCGTTTTGCCTAAAAACACGTAAAATGACCTGTCTCCTCACTCCCCTCATTAGCAGGGAGCCCTGCCCAGTAAAGCGACACTGATCACAGCCCGGAACCCGGGCAGTGCAGGCAGAGCGCGGGGAGAGGAGCTGGGAGCACGCTCTCCCACTGTCCTGCAGGGTACCCGTGGCGACACCTGTTCACATGCGGGGCTAGGAAGGGCCCAGAGGGACACTCGGCTCAGGTCATCACACATCAGCAGGTGACACAAAAGCAAGGCAAACACATGCCCTTTTAAAGCACTTCTGAAGAAGTGACTAGGACACCCTGCTTTCTGTGGAGAGAGAGAAAGGTACCACTTCACCCGGCAACGATCTTCCGGGGGCTGAAAGAAGTGTTTTTATGAATGCTGCAGAGGTTATGTCAGAGGCAACTCCCCTCGTCATCACACTTGCAGGCTGCTCCCCACACCCAACGCCCTAAATCTGTAGCACCGCTGGCCTCAAGCCCGGGCCTCTACATTGCGAAATTCAAGCAGAGCCGTGCGGTGAGCTGGGGCTCGACATGCTCAACGACAGGGGCAGCGATGAGGCAGAGACGGCAGCGGGCACCGCTGGTCCCAACAGCCGGGCTACAGGCGCAGCACGCCGAGACCAGGACAGACACACAGCTGGGCAAGGTGTGGGTGGGGGCCCATGACCGAGGCAGGAACTGAAGTCAAGAGTGTGAGATGGGACACTCCTCCCCCAAAAGGTCGTCCCAAGCCATGGCGGCTTAAGAACCGCGCCCTTCTCCAGAACTTCCGCCAACACTGTGCGCTTGCCGAATGTTCACTATTGAAAACACATCTGCAATTCTCTCTCAAGGGACATTGCTCCTAGAAATAAATCTTTACTACCCTCTCTGAAATACGTAAATGAGCAATTAATTCAAAAAGGAGGATTCAGAAAGAAAAAGAAAAATTTAGTTTTGTGGATTCACGTGAAAAAAGTTAGGTTTTAAGTGTTTGTATAACTTAGGATTTCCACGTTTTCTCGACAAAAATTCTCTGAAGTCACTCTCACTTCACAAAGTTAGCAGTGCTGCACAGAAAAGGCTGGGAAGACTCTACCTTTCGTTACTACCCTAAATGTCCGCTAGCCCTGCGTCTCTGGTCATGGAAGCAGCAAAACATTCACATTTTCATCATACTACATTCAACTGCCTTTCAAGTTTAGAACAGTCTCTATTTTAAAAAGATACTAAAACAAAAAATTTCAAATCACACATTAGAAAATAACAAAACAAGGTCTAAAACATGGTTGAAAATTACTAAATAAGTTACAATTTAACTGTGATGTACTGCGCAGTTAAATATATGTTTTTATTATGAAACAGAAAACACCAAGATGATGTAAAGGACACAGTTCTGGTTTCCATGAGGCTCAGCCTGGCTGGGCAGGAGTGCTCTGGGGGAGCCGTATGCTGACTGTGCACAGCCCACCCCGGCAGAGGCAGCAGCAGCATGGGTACCCCCAGCCCGAGGGAGGGGACGGTGGCAGCGCAGATCTTTGGGAATGACCCTCAAGACTCTCTCCTGTGCACTGTGTCCTCTGAGCTCAGAAGACCTCACTCCACAATCCCGTGTGCACGGTAATACTTACAAACAAGGGCATTGTGCGGACCACAGACAAAAGGCAAATGAAACATACAAACAAGCCTGATTTTCAAAGTTAAGTCACTTCAGTGGAAAGAGAAAAGGAAATTATCTTTACATCCGGTATCTAGAAATCCGAGAGCTGTAGACACTGATATGCTCCACTTCAGAAGAATCACACGATCGCCCAGCTCAAAGGTGAGTGGGAAGTACAGTAGGCCTGTTTTTATAAATTTTTAAAAAACCTGGAATTGTCATATTTTCCAGAGAAAAGAGACAGAACCCAAATGCCCATGCCTGCCATCACCAACTAACAGGCATCTGTGCATGTATCTCTATGGTCATACTACTTTTCTCAGATTATTTCCAAATCCAGGCAATTCAATGAACATTAAACTGACATTTAAAAGTCAGCTTTAAGGGTGTTGCAGAATGTTCCCACCACCCGAATTCTTCATTTCAATACATGGATTTCCAGGTAACATAATAAGAACTTATTATGCTATATCAAAACAAAGCTTTCTCAGGCCTGAGGAAAGGCCACCCTTTACCGTTAACTTGGTTTCATTTATCCAATCACATTATCTTTTCTGAAGAGAACATTTTTTCAGCCATTTCAGATCTGGTCATAATTTCCTAAAGGAAAAAAAAAAAAAAGATGTGTGAAAATGTTGACAGTGCTTCTGGATCCCTACGATTCTCCAGCAGGAGGTGGAGATGGAGCCAGGATGAGTCTCTTGGGTGTAGCCATCCAGGGATTCATCTCAATTAATGTATTCTTACAATTATAAACCAATTATTTACCAGGTGAATAATTTCAGTGCTCCTTTACAAGTAGTTCTATGGCACAGATTTTGTAGTTATAAATCCTCAAGTTTAAAAACCTTCCTGTCCTGCTACAGTCAAATCAACACACTGGTGCCAAACTTGTTTCCTTCATCTTCCATCTTCCTGAGTCCAGCTCCAACCACTCTCAGGCTCTGCGGCCACGTTCATTACTCTGCAGCCCCACCACTTTCTCTCCACTTTTCCTTTGTACAAGCGAGTGATCTGCGCACCCATCTGCCCTTTAATTCTTACACTTCGGACTTCTTCCTGCCCGGGGCTACCCCATGGTGTTTAGTCGACCCACAATTATTTTTTTTTAACTTTCCTACATTCACATCTTCTGTTCAAATTTCCTGCTTAGTAAATGAAAATGAGACAAAAACTTAATACCTCAGCAAATATCTACAAGTATGAGATATTAACCCGCCATCTTAAAATCTCCTAAATGCTTACCTATATACCAAGTCTTAGAAAACCACTACAAATCTCTTAAGTAACCCTTCTCTTTCACACCAAGAAGCATTTATCCTGTGAACTTTACCCACAAATCCTATCCACTTTATCATGGTGTCCTTCCAACCACTCAACTGATAATCTTTTTTTTTTTTTTTTGGTAGTGCCGGGGATCGAACTCAACTGATAATCTTTTAAAAGATAACTTGCAGAATTTCTTCCCTTGTGAAAATAACAGCTCTGAAGAAATAAGTAAAAACATTTTACCTCATCTGAATCCACTAACACTGGGAGAGCTCTGAAATAGAAGAGAAGAAAGTGACAGTATTATTAAAAGTAAGGTCAGTGAACCTGTGAGTGTTAAATGTAGGACTATCCTATGGCCCAGCAATTCTCACTCCTGGACAAACACGGCTGACAGAAGGAAACACCCACACTCACTGACAGACAGAGAAGTTCCACACAGCACTGTTCTTAACAGACCTAAACGGAAAACAGCCCAAATGAGTAAACTGCGTTACTTTTGGACAATGGAATACTACACAGTTGAGAAAACTGACCAACTAATGAGGGATACAATTTAAAAAAACAGAATCTACAGTTACAGATGTTAGGATAGCATCACCTTTGGGAAAGCGGGCTCCCTATCTGACAGGGAAACCAGAAGGTTTCTAGGGGATTAGCAATGTTCTCCTTTTTAAACTGGGTGCTGATTATGCTAATGTATTTTTTCTTTTTTTTTTTTTTTTGGTGCTGGGGATCGAACTCTTGGCCTTGCGCTTGCAAAGCAAGCACTTTAATCACTGAGCTAAATTCCCAGCTAATGTATTCATTTTAACAAGTTATTGAGGATGTATGCAGTTTCAAGAAAGTGTTCCTTTAAAAAATGTTGACGGGTGACTGAAATTTCAACATGAAAACATACACAGTATACAATCAGCAATGCTAGATCCTGTATCAGTGATAGTGAACCTTTCAGAGCTTTCAATGATACAAACAGCCTGCTGTGGCACACGTGCCAGACGTTTACCACCACTGGCCTATCAATGACTAAAGACATACAAACGAATACTTAGAAACACAACAGAGCTCCAACTATATTTACTTTTTAATCCCTTGCTATTTTTCCTTTGAAGAGCTGGATAAGTATCTGAGTGGTGATCTGCCATTTAATTAGAAACTCGACACGTCACACGCTTCTGTGAGAGTTTAAGGGACCAGTAAAAACACTTTAAGGAAGGTGGTACTTGTAGAATCAGGCATTTGCTTAACTCCTGTTCCATTATTACCACTGCCTGGATGTCCTGGGCAGGGGAGGCTATACAACATAATCTCTGCTCAGCAAAGACAATATGGATAAGAAGACACATGTATGAGAATGTTCCAGGAAGCTTCATCTAGCTCCAGGGTACAACAGAGCTTTGAGGAGGAGGGTCTGAAGTCTCCACCCACAGCTACATCATCAAAATCATGAAGGATATGCTGGATGTGCTCAAGCAAAAGCCAGTCAAGATTTCTATATCCAGCAAAGCTATCCTTTAAAATGGAAGGCAAACTAAACACATTTCACATAAATGAAACAGAGAATTTGTTAACAAACCTACGCTACAAGGAATGCTAAAGAAAGATCTATAGGAGAAAGCTCTTTGCTCAGATGTGCAGGAAGAAGAAATACTAACGTATGGGTAAATATAAAAGGATATGTACATTTATTATCCTTTTCTGTTAAATGAAAAAGCATAAGGGTGCATTGTTAGTTTTAGTTCCTATTCTGCACAGACTTGATATGAATTTCAGTTACCACACTTTAAATAGCCAGTCTCTCTACAAGACAGTTTGACTTCCAGTTACTCAAAAGCACAATGAGATACTGCTTCATAGCCACTAAAACAGACAACATAAAAAAGGTGGACAAAAACAAGTGCTGGCAAGAATATTCAGACATCAGAATGCTTACATATTACTGATAGGAATATAAAATGATGCAGCTGCTTCAGAAAAGAGTCTAGCATTTCCTCAAAATGTTAAAGCAGAGGTATTATAGGATCCATCAATTCCACTTCCAGGTATACAGCCAAGAGAAATGAAAACACGTGCCTGTGCATACCTGTTTCCCCCCTAGAATCATCATATTCACAGTGACGAAAATAAAAAATAAAGGGAAAATCTTGAAGTTAGCCAATCAATTGATCAAATCAATCTACCACATAAATCAAAGCCCACATAACATGAGAGGGACAAGGAACTAAAGCAGACTTTTTTCTGAAACTCTGAAAGTGAGAAGGTATTTAAATGATAATCTCTGAAGTACTGAAAGAAAAAAAATGTCAACCAAGCATTCTTTTTTTTTTTCTTTTTGGTGCTGGGGATCAAACTCAGGGCCTTGTACTTGCCAGGCAAGCATTCTACCACTGAGCTAAATCCCCAACCCCTCTCAACCAAGAATTACCAGCAAAAACACCTTTCGAAAACAACGAAACAAAGACTCTTCTGGACAAACAAACCTGACAGATTCATTTCAAGCATTTGTGCACTAGAAGTAATAAAAAGGAAATTCTTCAGGCAAAAGAAGTATCAGACAGAAACGTCTAAATAGGAGCCAGATGGAAGCAGGGAAAGGAAAGAATATATTCTGTCTTTAATGTGGAAACAGCCTTCTAGAATTCTTGTCAAACAAGACACAGATAAAGGGAAACCTGAATAACTGAAAGTTCCCAGGGCAGATTCCTGCAAGTTCAAGATTTTTCCTATGTTCATGTTGTTTCTCCAAAAGGAACAAAACAGTGACAAAAACCAAAAATACCCCCGTAAAACCTTCCCCCACAATACATGGTAGTATGAGTAGGGGTGTGTGTGTGTTTTAAGGTTTTATGTATGTTCAAACTTTTCCATCATATAAAATTGAAACAAAACAATGATCCTGCTAACTATAAATCAGAAGAGGCTGGAGTATATTCTAGGCCATTAGTATCAAAGTGGTTGTAGAGTGAAAATGGAAGGAGAAAGAGCCTAAGTCATGGCTTTGTTCTGGTTGTAGTTCCATTCACTGGTGATGAGGCCTACAAGAATGAAGATGTGAGGTTTGAAAAGCATGCTGGCAGTACGATAGCTATTCCTTTATGGCCTAAATTTAGATTTTTAACATAGGATATTTACACATCTGTGAATGAAGAGGGAATATTTTCTTCCACCCACTTCAAATCTTCATCCTGTAGAAATAAATATTTATATTTAGCATTTGTTTCATATCACTTGAAAGCAGACTCTTTTAGTAGAATGCATATAAAAATTAAGTATTTAAATCCAAATGTGTAATATTCTTTTACTTGTTACATACTGAAATATATGTCTTATAGAAATTATGCCATGTTTTCATAAATGGGCAAACTAAAAATTGATGTCAGATTTCTGTACTTTTTTGCTTTAGTTGGATACACATCTATCATCCTTTTGTCCCAAGAAACCACACTAAATACATAGTATTGATGCGCAGGTGTTATTTTTTTGTCCATAGAATCTGTACCAAAGACACAGTTTGCCTACAAGTTAGAAAATAACAAAACATTGATTTGTATTTATTTTTTGCTTCTCTGAAATTGTCGTGCCTCCTAACTTGTTCAAGTTCTTATGAGTTTACGATTTTTCAAGAGAAAAGGATGATGGTACAAATACTCTAATTTTATCAAAGCCTATTTATATTAGTTGTTTTTATGCTCAGATCCCCAGGAAAAGAAGGTCTGCTGGGGTGCTCAGATTCCTCTTTCCTAACAGAAACTTGCTTATGGTTTTTTTCACTGAGAAAAGAGGAATATAAAGTTATATTGACTACTTAGGTTTGAAGTGTAAATCAAAATTTTTCTTTGTTTTTTACTTGGCTACAATGACTACTTCAGTTCTAGTATTAATCACATTTTGCCTTACCTACAGAGAGACAATATTAATATTAAGGAATCCCCAATCTCTACGTGAGTCTCAGGTAGAAATCTGTTATTGAGCAGTAAGTCCTCCAATTAAGTGCTAAACTGCAGCTAGAGAAATGAAAAGTTATTTCCTTGATATGTTTGCAAATACTGAGCTTTAAAATAAATTGAGATATAGCACTCAAATAAGAGGAAAATATCTAATAAATACTACTACCACTAACAGTAACTCTTATTCTTAATAATTAACAGTAATTAGTATTAATAACTAATTATAATAGCTATTATTGTTATTGTGGTGCCAAGGATTAAACATAGAGCCTCATGCACATTAGAAAAAACCGTTTACAACTGGGCTACGTCCCCAGCCCTAAAACGAAAATGTAATACAGGATGAATATTCCTTATCCAAAATGTTTGTGGCCAAAGTGCTTTAGATTTCAAAATTTCCCAGATTTTGAAATATCTGCACATACATGATAAGACAGTTTAGAGACAGGACCCAAGTGTAAAAACAGAATTCACTCATGACATGTATACTTCATACACACTGCCTGAAAGTTATTTTATATAGTATTTGTGATAAATTTGCGCATAAGACAAAGTTTCATTGTCTGGAATTTTCCACTTGTGGTGTCATGTAATGTTCAAAATTTTTCAGATTTGGGAACATTTCGAATCAATCTGTGGCTCTAACACCTGATAATTGAAACTACAGCCATACTTTGAAAAGTTTAGTTAAATTACCATGGAACTATCAAAGAACACCTTTTAAAGAATTACCAGCAAAAATTGGAGAATTACTAAATCTAACATAGAACGACACTTTCTTTTATCATCTGTCAGAACTTATGTGCATAACTAAATTCTTACACAATATAATTAGTAGTCCATATAATTGTTAAGACAGCAGAGTATTAAACTGCATGATAGATATTTCCATTCTGCTTCACTGTCATAGTCATTACTTTTATATATAAACGATGTGCATAGAATATTTAAGAACTCATCTCTGCCCTATATTTTACAATTTCATTCATGCTTTCATTGCTTAAAAAAAGAACTGTTGACTACGGTAACTATACAGGCGACATATAAAGTCCTTTCCCCAAAAGACAACCAATGTTACTTAAAATGGCTGTAAAAATCACTCACAATGCCGAAAAGTTAACACAAGCTTTTCCTGTCCCAAAGCTCTCAATCCTACTGCGCACACAAACTGCTCCGGATCTTGTCAGGAGGCAGATCTGGCTGCAGCAGATCCAGGGTTCTGTCTCTAACAAGTCCCAGAGGGCGCCACTGTGTGGCCCACAGCCAGCACCTGAGAAGTGCGGCTGTCCACCAGATACTCTGCAGTTATGGGACTGAACCAATATTACCACATGGCAAGAGTGGCTTTTATACCGAAAAACCTCAGTAAAAACTGTTCTGACAATCGAATAGGACACGCAGATAGATTTCTAAACCATTAAAGACTGAGAGTCTATTACATACACATTACTCACAAAATTATCAGAAGTAGCAGGTTTAGCTGTTCCGTTGGAAACTGTTTTTGAGGCTCTTAATTTTATTCCTTCAGCTACAATGAGAAACAGAAATATTTAAGATTTTAAAGTAATATTTTCCTTTATAACTTCACATTTAATAACTCATCAAGGAAAACAATCATTTTTTCTAAACAACAGCTGTGGAAACTTTGGGCAGGGTGCTAGTTTTAGACCATGAACTCGGCACATTTGCCATCTAACAGTTGGGAGTTACATACTTTCGCCACGGCAGGAGCATTCCAATACTAGAGGCCAGATGGGCAATTTACTGAGATTCTGCTTTTTTCTTTTTTTTTTTTTTGGTGGGGGTGGGGGTGGGATGGGGTGCTAGGGATCAAACTCAGAGCCTTGTGCTTGGTAGGCAAGCTCTCTACCACCGAGCTGAATCCCCAACCATAGGGTGCTAGTTTTAAAATGGAAATGTAGGTTGAGGATTTAGCTCAAGTGATAGAGCACTTGCCTAGCAGGTGCAAAGCCCTGAGTTCAATCCCCAGCATCCCCCACTCCCCCAAAAATGGAAATGTAGGAAAGAGGTATGGAAAGAGCTAATTGATTTATTAAAATGATACATAATTTTTTTCACAATTTTACATATTTATGGGGTACACTGTGATAGTTCATGCATACAATGTGTTATATTTAAGTCAGGGTATTCAGGTACCCATCATTTAAACATTTATCACTTCTGTGTGCTAAGAACATTCAAACTCCTGTCTCCTAGCTATTCTGAAATATACACTAGATTGTTATCTACAGTCACCCTGCAGTGCTACAGAACACTAGAACTTACTCCCCCAGTTTGATTGTAATCTGTACCCCTTAACCAACCGTTTGCATATTCCCTCTCCATCTCCCTTTCCCAGCCTCTGGCAATCCCTATTCTAAGCTCCACATCTATGAGATGAACTCTTCTAGTATCCACATATGAATGGGAATGTGCAATTTCTTCTTTCTGCGTCTAGCTTACTTCACTTAACATGGTGTGTTCCAGGCTCAGATTTTGACAACTGTTCATCAGAACAACCAGGTTTGCAAGTCTGAAACCTAGCTTTAGAGTAATTTGAATAAACAGGAACATACACATTTCCCTAGATTAAATTCATTTTAAGCTTTAAGAATTTAAAAAATCTGTAAGATTTGCAGTATCAAATTTAAGATTAACACATCCCCACCAGCTTGAACCAGCGATGGCACATGCACAACTGTCCCCATCAGGTGGCTTGTACCACTAGTGGTACAAACAGTTCTAATCACTTTTATCAGTCTTTTTACTAAAAAAATTAATAAAAATCCATCTGATGGGACAGTCGTGCATGTGCCACTAGTGGCTCAAGCTGCCCAGCAGTGAGACATATGAATTAAGGCCCCACCATGAATGTGTGAAAACGCACCTTTGGGTATTTTTTACTTCCTTGATGTATAAACTGTTACAATGTGCTTACTGACTTAGGGAACAAAAAGAAATGTGACCGAGGCTCTTCGAGGCTCTTATGCTGGTAGAGGAGCACAAGAGCTTTGGCCCGGAACTAACCCACTTCATGTGGAACTCCGGCTCTTCCTACATAATCTTGGGCAGGCAATTAACTTTCTGTGGCTCCAGACTGCTAACTACAAAATGAGGGTAATAGTAGCACCCACCTCATAGAATTAAAAGTTAGCACATAAAGTGCCTGACACATAATCCATGCCCAGCAAGCACGCGCTTTCCTTATTTCAGGAATTTACAAATACTACTCCTCTGTATACTACAACAATTGGTACTATTATGAAGGCATTAATGGCGTAAGTTCGTATAATGAAACAAGCTGAGTTTCCTTAATCTAAAAATGTTCCATGGAGCATTGGAAATCCCAGTATTTCTTAGAGAGGCAGTGTACTAATTTTTGTAAAGTATAGTATAGTTATATATGAAAAATTTAACTGCACACACTAAAGAGATTTGACAATATATATATAGTACTTGTGTAACTACTATTCCAATCAAGATATTTAACATTTTCAGGGCTAGAATACAGTGATAGAGTGCTTACTTAGCATGTGTGAGGCCCTGGGTCCAATTCCCAGCACAACAAAGCAAAATAAGACATTTCCATCATCTACAGAACAGTCTTTATGTTCCTTTCCAATTAATCTCCATCCCATCAGAAGCAACCACTGCTATGATTTAGTCACTGTAGCTTTTTCTGTCTGTTCTATAACTTCACATATAGAACCATAATCTATAGACTCTACATTCTTTTAAATCTGGCTACTTAAGGCTACTTTAAATTTAGCCACGACATAAAGGTTTTTGAGATTAATTCACGTTATAGAATATTGGTTACTTTTGATCACTGAATAGTATTCTATTGTGCGGGTATATTTCTTTATCCATCTGTATTATTTCTCAATTTGGACTATTAAAACTGCTGTTGCTGGGTGTGGTGTCAAAGGTCAGTAATCCTAGCTATTTAGGATACTGAAGCAGGAGGATCACAAGTTTGAGACCGGCCGGGCAGTGAAACCTGTCCACAAAATAAAATGTTTTTAAAAGGTTCAGCATATAGCTCAATGGTAGAACACTTGCCTAGCATGTGTGATGACCTGGGTTCAATATCCCTATTACCACCAAAAAAAAAAGTGCTAATAAACACGAGTATCTTTTCTGCGATATTTGGTTCACTCTAGTTCATTTCTTCTAGGTCAAAATTTGGAGTAGAATGGCTGGACTGTATGGATGACAGGCTTAAATTTGGCTATCTATCTATTCATCTACCTATTTATTAATTTGAGACAGAGTCTTGCTATGTAGTTCAGGTTGGCCTTAAACTCACTGTATAGCCCAGGCTGGCCTTGAACTTGCAGTTATCCTCCTGTTCCAGCGTCCCGACTGCTGGGATTACAGCTGTGGGTCACTGGGCCTGGCTCTAAATTTGGTTTTCTCTTTTTTTGGGAGGGCGGTACTGGGGATTGAACTCAGGGCCTTGCACTTGCTAAGCAAATGCTCTACCACTGAGCTAAATCCCAACTCCTCTAAATTTCGCTTTTTAAGAAACAGACTGCTTCTAAAGAGCTCTTACTATAGTACTTTCCATTCCTTTTAGCGCTGCATGGGAGATTCAGCTGCCCCACGTTACTTCAACAGTTCACACTATCAGTCGTCGTACCTCCTTATAGTCTTGAGTTTCTCTGATGACTAGGTATGCTGAGTACCTTGTCATGTGTTTCTTGGCTGTTTCTGTCTTCTTTGGTAAATGTGTATTCAAGTATTCAGTCCATGTTTTACATGGGTTATCTAAGCTGCCCAGGCTGGGCTTAATCTTGCGATTCTCCTGCCTCAGCCTCTCACAGTGTTGGGCTTACAGGCATGCATCACCACATCTAATGATTTCTAGTAATTCTTACATTCTAGACCTAAATCCTTTGTGAGATATATGAATTGAGAATATGTTATCTCACCCTGTGGACAGCTTTTTCACTTTCTTAAACTTCTCCTGATGAGCATACATTTTTAATTCTGATGAATGCTACTGAGTTTTAAAATTTTATGGTTACGGTCTTTTGTGTACCGAGACATTATGTCATCCAAGGTCATGAAGATATTTCTGTTTTTTTCTAGAAGAATTACAATTTAAGATTTTACATTTAGGTCTGTGAATTAATTAATTAATCCTGAATTAATTATTGTGAGGTATGTACTAGGAATCTAGGCAATTTTTCCCCATATACTGGGTTTTTGGTTTTTTTGAGACTCGGTTTCACTATGTAGTTCAGGTTGGCCTTGAACTCATTATGTAGCCCAGGCTGGCCTCCAACTCACAGCAATCCTCTTGCCTCAGCCTCCCCAGTGCTGGGATTACAGGCGTGCACCATCACTCCCAGCTTCCCTATATACTTGTACAGTTGTTCCAGCACCATCTGCTGAAAAAACTGTCTCTTTCTCACATAAAGCTTGGTACCTTTGTCAAAAATCAATTGACCTCACATATGTGGGTTTATTTCTGTATCTTGTTTTGCGACATTTGATGTATCTCTCTATTCTAACGCCATTTTCACACTGGCTTGATTGCTACCACTTGAAGTCATTGTCCTCCAAACAGTGTAAATCCATTTATTTTATTTTGTTGAGATATAATTCATACGCCATAAAATGAAAAGTATACAATCTAGTGGATTTTAGGATCAGAGTTGCACAATTTTCACTACTACTTTTCAGAAGATTTTCATGATCTCAAAAAAGACCTGTATGTCTATAAGCAGTCACCCCTTCCTCTAGTCCATGAACATACTTTCTACCTCACAGATTTCCCTATTCTGCACGAATCCTATGAAATCACACAACCTGTGATCCTCTGTGACTGGTTTCTTTCACTTAGCATAATGTTTCTGAAGGTTCTTCCATGTGGTGTCTAATGAATGCTTGTGCACTTCTAGGTCTTTCATTTTTCCATATACATTTTAGAATCAGCTGAAACAATTGGAGTGTTTTTGGGGTTTTGTTTTGTTTGAAGTACTGGGACTGGACCAGGCTTCTTTATACTGAACTATATCTCCAGCCCTTTTTAAAACAAGGTCTCACTGAGTCACTAAGCTGTCCAGGCTGGGCTTGAACTTGCTATTCTCCTGCCTCAGGTTCTTAGACTGCTGGGATTACAGGCATGTGCCACCACACCCAGCTGTGTGTATTCTTTAAAGTCAGCTAGAATTATGATTGAGATTGCACTGAATCTACTTATCAGTTTGGAGAACTAACAGTTCAACAATATTGAGAATCAGTTTGTAGACCTGTTACATCTGTTTACCTATTCTAAAATTTCTTTCTGCATTGCAGTTCTCATTACAGAGATTTCTGAACATTTTAAAATTAAATTTATTCCTAAATACTATTTTTGAAGACCTTTTATTAAATTTATTCCTAAATATTATGTCTGAAGACCAATTTTCCATGAAATTGTATTTAGTTAGATATACTACATAAGAAAAACAACTAGTATCTGCATATTGGAGGTATGTTCTGCAGTTTTGTTATAATCACTTACCAGTTCTATACTTTTTCATAGACATCTTGGATTTTCTATACATGTAACCTTGTAAAAAAAAAAGTTTACTTCTTCCTCTCTATATTTTATGCCTTTTGTACTCTTTGGGGTTTTGTTCATCTGTCTTTTTCTGCACTGGCTGGGAAATCCCATACAATATTCTACCGAAGTGCTAAGTTGATATTCTTGTACTTTGTCCCCAGTCTTGGAAGGAAACAGTTCACTATTTTGCCACTAAATATGATTTTAGCTGTAGTTTTCTAGTATCATTCTATAATTAGCTTGCTGTGTTTTTAAAAAAATTTGCATCTACTGAGATATTATTTTTCTTCTTTATTCTTTTAATATGATGAATTATAGCAAGCGATTTTCAAAATGTTCCAACAGGCTTGCGACCCTCAGATAAAGTCCTCTTGATGATGATTATCTTTCTACAGTTTTCTAGACGTTAATAATATTTTAAAGAGATTTGAATGTCTTTACTTCGTAACACTGGTAATTTTTCCTTGCCATGTCCTGTAAACTAAGTTGTGCTGGCCTTGTAAAACAAGTTGGGAAGTACTTCCTTCTCCTCTACCTGCTAGAATCCGCGTAGGATTGGAGTATTTCTTCCTTAATTAAATATTTGAGAGGTTCACTAGTGAAGCCACTTGGGCCTGGTACTTTACAGGAAATATTAAATTATGAACCCAATTTCTTTAATAGACATAGGGCGCTTCACTTAGTGGCCAAGATTAGAATTGAAATTTGAGTAGTTTTGTTGTAATTTGTTCAACAAATTTGTCTATGTCATCCAAATTTCTCTTTTACTATCATAAAGTTGTTCATGATATTCCCCATGTACCCTTCCTATTACAATAATATCCTATCATTTCCAGCAATGGGCAAAATTGGAAATTCCCTGCTTCTTTCCCTCTTTTTTCCCTCCCTCACTCCATCCTTCTTTCCTTCCTTTTTTCTTTTAGTACTGGGCACTACATCCCCTTTATTTTTTTATTCTAAACCAAGAACATGTATTGGTACATTTTACATATAATGGTTACATTCATCACATTTATTTTGTACCTGTACATGATGCATCTTGGTTCTCCCCCCTCTTCCCCAGCCCTCCCCTCTGTTCCCTCCCTCCCTATTTATAGCAGGTTTATTCATCATTTTCCATATTTTCCCTTTCCCTTTTCTTTCCTTTGTTGCCTTTCTGCTTTTCCCCTTCTTTCTTTCTAGTACTCCTCTCCTTTGTATATTATCTTCCTTTTATATAATATCTATTACACCTCTTTGTCCTTATTTACAGTTATGATTTCTCATATCAGAGAGACGATTCGATGTGTACTCATGAGTGTCTGATTTATTTCACTTAAAAGTATGTTCTCAAGGAACTACATCCCCTTTAACTCGCTGAGACTTGACTTTCAAATGCTACAGTGGACAGCTACTGAAATTTCTGTTATGCTCTACAGAAATAATGGCTTTTTTTAAACCACTGGCATCTTGGGATTTTTACTTTGCCAAGTTCAGGCATTAGCTAAGATTTGAATAGCTGTACAATTTTGGGGTGTCTCTCTCTGTGCCTCTGTTCTTGATTTCGCCTCTCAATTTCCAGGCATTTCTATAGCCACAATCTCTACCTTCTCACTCCTGCTATCAGTAAGTTTGTACCTTCCTCCTAGAGCTTTGCACTCACACAACAAGGACAGGATGAAAGCTTTGGAAGCATGGAACTTATGCAGTGTGCACTTCCCTTCTCTCAGCAGGCAAATGCCCTCCAGCTTCCACCTACTTTGTCATTGCTCTCCAATGCTTTCGGTTATTTTTTTTTCCAATATTTTATCTAGAGTTTATGCTAGCTACCGACCAGGAGGTCTATCTGACACAATTCACTCCATCATTACTGGAAGGCAAAACCTTAATGCATTGAATTTTAATATATTAACTGTGGATAAGCTTTTCCAGTTCCCTTTCTTAACAAGAATCAGAAAAGCATGAAAGAATTACGAAAAGTAATGTTACTAGTAAGAGAAACCCAAGGAAAAGGAAGGGAAGATGGGACAGACAAAAATGTAACTCCATATCTGAGTTAGATGTTGCCTTCACACGTCTATAATTAGAGTATTAGGGTAAAATTAACCACATGATAAAATGTGATGTAGAAATAGAAAAAAATGAAAATAGCACTAAAATTGTAAGAGAAATGTTTTGGGCATGAACAGGAAATTATAGGTGTGCATACTTTTAAAAGACCAAGGGCAGATGAATCACAGGAATTCAGCACATGTCATCAAGATGAACATAACTACCCACTATGTACAACATACCCCAAACCATTCTCTCGAAAAGTCACATATCCAACTTTAATCCTCAAGAGCAAACGAGTAACAACAGCGCAAACCACATGAAGAATCTCAGAAATTAACCGCTGACTTTTCTTTCTGTATCTAGTGTAATAAAGTACATATACATAATAAAGCAGATAAATAACATTTGTAAATTTTTGAAAATACGTCAGGAAAAAATTTCAATGACATGTGTGACCTTGCATCACAGGTAAAGGCATGTACATTTATTATAATATGTACAATGATCATTTAGAAAGAAAACGTATCACTCACTTAAATTTTCAGATGTGACCATGAATTCCTCAACTTCATCATCAGAATCATCTATTAAGGGCATGAAGGCATATCTATGTGAAAAAGAAGGAGCACTTTGGTGTGTTAAAACTCAATCAATTTTCAGTTTAAAATAGGCACTATACATATTTAAAAACATACATTCTAAAAGTTTCTTGTAAATTAAAATAAAAATTTAATTATTTTACTCTCAAATGAGCCAGAATTACTGGAGCTCTCAAATCCTGTTGGTAAATGCAAAATAGGGTAAAGTCTTTCTGGAAAGCAATTTCCCAATATATAACCTTCAGGGAAGAGAACTTTCTCTTGTGCTTTCTCCAGATCAGGTTTACCTCCCTGCCACATTTTAGCTTATTCCCTAATGAAAGAGAAGGTGCTAGGTGAAAAATAAAGTCCAGTGATGGAGCCACATCTACTACATGATACAATCACACCCTCCTCTCAAAAATCTATCAAAGTAAAGGTGCATCTGGCTTGCATTACACTAACAAAATTTTGCCTGGACAGACATCCAATAACATTCAGAAAGCATTGTTGATAACGGCAAAAATCCAGAAACAAAATGTCTAACAACGGGACAGCTTATATAAACTGCTACACTCATGTAATGTCATACAGCTTTTAAAAATAATGTGGTGACATGTTCTTGGTAAAAATAAAAAATTAAAAAAAAATAATAATGTGGAGCTACACATGATGATATGGAAAGATACATTTTAGAAAGAGATAGAGGACAGTGTATATATGTATGTGTATATTATTAATGGTACATATTTTATCATTTTTCCTAGAAGAAACTTAATTCTTTCTTGAGGAAGAGGATGAGGCAAGGGAAAGTAGGGCTTCCCTTTAACAGAGTCTGAAATACAACTTTCTGAACTTGGCGTTTAAGCCTTGTACAATTTTGGTCCCACCTTCCTTTCTAGCTTTATCTCCCTCCAATGTTAGTACAGATTGAGCATTCTAACCCAAAAGTCTAAAACTATTTGAGTCTCATGTTAGTGCCCCCAAAATTTCAGATTCTGGAGCATTTTGGATTTCAGATTTTCAGACTAGGGATAATCAACCAGTAGAGTCTATGCAAATATCCCCAAATCTGAAGTACTTCTCTCACAAATTTTTTTTTTTTTTTTTTTGGAGACAGGATCTCTCTATCTAAGTCTAGGCTGGCTGGCCTTGAACTCACAGTGATCCTCCTGCCTCAGCCTCCTGAGTGCTGGGACTATAGGCATGCACTACCATGCCCAGCTGTCCCACATATTTTGGATAAGAGACATTGAATCTGTAGTTGCAGCCAAACTATACACCTCACTGGCCTCTAGAGTGCACCATTAATATACACTCTCATTAACCAGAGAATATACATGCTTTCCCAGCTCAATCTTTCACTGTCCTAACCTTTTGTTAAAGATGTAACACAAACGCTGCCTCCTCATGGAGTATTTCATATCCCTCTTTCACCCTGCCCCTGGACTGACTTCTACATCTACTTCACTACCTTGCATTTGCTATGTTTATCTCCCCGCTTGACTATACACAGTTTAAAAGCAAAGACTACTTCATCACAGTTTCTATAATCTGTTTTTGACACTGTAGGTGGTAGTCCATCACTATCTGCCAACTTAAACTTCCCTGCGTTAGGTACCTCTGATTATTTGCAGATGGTCTCCACAAAAACATTATTACAATCAGGATAAGTGAGAAAAGGAAGCTCCAAAATGCATCATCAACCCAGAGTTCCATCCAATCCTAAAATAAGGACAAAGGAAACATGGTAAGTTAATGTTCTGGTAAACCCACAGCTTTCACATACGAACAGCATACAACAACAAGTACGAACGTCATCCCTCTCATCAAAAGTCTCCCAAATCAACAAGATTTTTTAAAGAAATCTGTATTGTTTATAATGTTTCTAAAAGGCTCTCTAATGTTACAAATATCCCCTTCCATAAAAGCTTAGGGTTAACGAAAAGATTTAGCAAACAGAATTCCAAAATATAGACTTGGAACTTCAAGTAGAAAACATTAAGGTGGGGAGAAGACAAAATGAAATTCCAGAAGGCTCAATCTCTTCTCCTACTGAATTGTCTGTAAGATGGCAACTCAGGACTTCCAAGGGGGTGCTTTGGGGCTATTTATGTAGAACTAGAGACTAGTTCCAAATCTCAGGAATCCCCTGGAAGAGGATCTTCCATACTGTAATTCTGAGAAATGCATTTTCTTCCAACTAGGGAACACAAAGTGAACATCTCCCAATGTCCACACTGAGTATGCCATCACAGAAACATGCCAGACTAAGGTTTTTAGTTCCATTTAGATTAAAACAGCAAACAAACAAATAAAAAGAACCCAGAAAAACCAAACTGGGGGTAAGCTAAGTTGTACAGTGTGTGCTTAGGGTTTAATCCCAGCACCAAAAGAGCACAAACAAAAACACACAAAACCACTCAATTTCATAATGCACAGGAAGAAAAGGCTTTTCTCCTACTTCATTTACCTATTTCTTTTTTGTGGGATTGGGGACTCAATCCAGGATCTTATATATGCTAGGCAGGCATTCTGCCACTGAGCTGCACCCCTGGTCCCATCCTGTTATTTTAAACTACACAGTAAAAGAATTCTTTTTCAAAGTATATAGAAAGCTGGGAAAAAGGCAAGATAGGAAAAGGAGATTTAAGTGGAATTTTTCAGATTCATTTAAAAGAGGAAAAGATTTTGGTAATTCTAGATAAAATAGTTCAAAGCAAAAGGAAAATCATTAAAATGATATGTGTTCACAAATACAACTTCTTCAAAATTTCACAAAACAATATAATTAAAAATGAAGCTTTTACTTACTGATTGGCATTTTGCAATTCTAAATGTCTTAGTTGTCCACACCATAAATACTATAGAAGCTGAAAGACATAAAAAAAAAAGTCACTTTGAAGGAATATAAGATACTGAAATAATTTTTTATGATAACAAAGGAAATAGCTTACCCAGCACAGCAAAGATGAGAGTATTTGTAAAATGCCTGTATAAGGAAAATTTCACTGTGTTTTTTCTTAGTCTTAGAGTCTTCATAGTTTGTGTCAAACTTATAAAAATGTAAAAAAAGTTAAGGAAAAACATTTTTAAATAGTAAAAAATAATTAAAAAGAAACACAAGAATCTTTTACAACATTTCCAAGGTTAGTACTGCTAAATATAGTTACTAAAATTTGAAGCTAATAACACAGAAAATGCTATCTTAGTCAAAACATATAATCATGCCCCTCCTGTCTCTCAGGAGCTCTCTTTCTCTCAATAAATTTCCTACTCTTAAAAAAATATATACTCATGATACATTACACAGATTTTGCTTTATAATTCAGCACTGTCTAAAATAAATGAATAATCTTCAAGGACAAAAACGTAAGCAAGACTTGCAATGTGTCCTTCAAAGCCAGGCTCCAGGACACAGGACGGAGCAGCGCACACACTCAAAGCCAACTCCCCTGCTGCCTTGGATGCCCTTTGCAGACCGCACTGGGCAATGTCGCTTGACTTCTGCTTTTTGGTTTCTTTCTTTCCTATTTTTTTTTTCCCTAGTCTATTCTCTGCATGATCATAATTAAGAAGTCAGGTCAACGATCAGTTCCGTTTTATAAATTCATAAGCTGAGATATGCCAAACAAACCTGAACTTAAGCAGGGACAGAATGTTAGCGATTGCTGCAATGGGGGATGCTAGGGCACCAAGACCTTCAAGAGTCTCCACAGCTAGAGAGGAACAGGCATGGGTGAGGATCGTGGAGTGTGAGGCCCTGTCCAGGTATCCCCTGGAGGTCTGTGGGCTCTCAGGAGGGACCCTAAGGGGGCACTGTGCTGGGTCAGGCTGATGTGGGTCAGCTCAGTCAGTATCTTGTCCAGATTGGCCAGCAGAAATGAAACGTTCAGCCAATCATGCAAGAGGCAGAGAATGGGCAACTGGAGTGTCTGTGTCTGGCTCTGTCACAGGTCCTACGCCGCCTCAGAGTTCTGAGCTAAGTCCTGTGGGCGAGGAGCTTCTTGAAGTCTTTTCCCAGAACAGAATGGCGAGAGCTTTCTTAACTGTGGCTGTTTTCCAGGAGCACAGGGTTCAGGTAAAGGTGAACACTGCCAAGTCCGAACAAACACAGGGACCTCTTCACTGACTCCTCAGGAGCAAAGGGCTCAAGCCGGAGCCCCAGCAGTTCTTCTGTTTGTTTCTTCTCGTTGGTACAGGGACTAAACCCAGGGCCTTCACACTGACCTAAATCACTGAGACGCCCGGGCCGGGCTCAAACCTGCAACCCTCCTGTCTGAGCCTCCCGGAGCACTAGGACCACAGGCACGTGCCACTGTGCCCAGCCTAGATCTCTGTTCTTAATGCAAGTTCCCTTCTGTGGAGCCAACCAACAGGCTTTATTCACGAGCCAAACACTGGCAATAACAGAGCTGGGCAAAGGAACAGGAGTGGCAAGTTTTATACTTGCCTATTAAATAGGCCTATTTTAAGTCCTAAATATTTCATTAATCAAAAACTTCATTTTCATTCAAAAACTACTTTACAAGACTGTTTTTCGATCTTTGTAAATGACTAATAAGTTGCAAAGGCGATCAATTTCTAAGGTAACACAGGCCAACCAATCAGGACTACTGTTAGAACTTACGAAATCCCAATTATGCCTTATTCTTTAAACATACAAAGATTTTTTTAAAACCCCATCATTTTTAATCATTCAAAAGTGTTTTTTTAAAAGCCAAGGAATAAGAATATCAAAAACAAATGAGAAAGTGCCTAAGCCTTCACTTACCAAGGCACTGTCACAGTTAGGTCAAGTTTAACTCTCTCCTCCCACTAGGGGAAGCAGCAAACAGACTCCTCATCCCCAGGGAGGGCCAGCGCATACTGCTGCGGCAAGAAAAGGATATCCACCAGCACAAGCCAGAGTCAAGGAGAGAGAGGGGGAGGCTGGCCAGAAGAACAAGATCAGAGTCATTCGCCTGCAGCAAAACAGCAAAAAAAAAAAAAAAAAAAAAAAAAAAAAAAAAAAAAAAAAAAAAAAAAAAAAAAAAAAAAAAAAAAAAAAAAAAAAAAAAAAAAAAGAAACAAGCAGGAAAAAAGGGGAGGTAGCACACTGAGAAGAGCTATGGTGTTTGTGTTTTCCTGGCTATTTTTCCTGCTACTTTGCAGTTAGAATCTTACAGGATTAGTTAAACTGAATTCATCAAAATCAAAGGAAGCAGGGTAATTATCCAAAGCACTCAATTCTGTATGTATCCAGCTCTGCTTCTTTTGCTTGTCAGTTGAATCATTGAGGAAACCCACCGGGATTTTTTTTCCTTATACAGAGAAAGCAGTCTTTTCACTCTAGTAATGAAAATTAGAGACAGCAATCTGAAGGCAAACTGCACAAATTAGGAGTCAAGCAGAAATGGATGCTAGGTTTTCTCTCTCCATGCACCATTAACCAAGATAATTTTAATTTCTGGACTTCATTATAATTATTAAGCAAATTAAACACTTTGTCTTGTTCTCAAACTCCCCACTGAGATTTGACTCATTATCTACTGGAATGCACCAAAGTCAAGGCTGTCCAGGAGGGTGACAAACTGCCCTCATCCAGATGCACAAGGGATGGGAGACCACAGAGCTGCCTTCCTTTGGAATTTTCTGCCAAGTAGCATGCCGAGTGTTTCCCCAATGAACCGCCTTATAGATAGTTAAGAACAAGAAATCTGTGAAACACCCATCTATAAATTACCAGGAGAAAAGACTGTACAAATTGTTTTAAATGCAAAGCCTACAGCTCAGTGAATTGATTGACTCCTTGATTTGTCAAAAGCTCCAAGCACATACAATTTTAGAAAGGAGAAAATCTAAACTGAACAGGTACCTTAGGCTCATTTTCTAAACACATGGCAAGGCATTAAAATCTAGAGATACTAATGCTCAGGGCCAACAGCTACATTCATCTCCACTGCAATCTGCCACCCAGATTCCCAATGTGCTGCTCTTTTCTGCCCATTCCTCTCTTGACAGGTGAGTGTCCGCGACAGAGATGCCAGGGACCCCGCCGTGCAGCCTTGCAGGCTGAGCGCTGTTCACAAGCAGGATGGGGGCATATGTTTAGCAACTGCATTTCTTTAAGTGTCTTCTAATATGGGAAACATGAAAAACAACCTGAAAGGAAGATACCACTCTCTCAGATTTATTTAATTACAGTTTAGCCAATAAGTCTGGGTTCTAAACTTATAGCTGTGAACAGAAGCAGAACAATAGTTTTAAGTAAGTTGAGTCAAAATCAACTTTTAAAATCAGGTATCATTTCTCACACACTCTGAGAGGGGGCATGAATACATTTCAGGTCTTGAGTGGCTCCTTGTGCACGAAGCTCCTCACATGGGGTGTGCTCTGTGAAGGGCAGCTCTATAGTCGTCCTTAGATTTTCAGAGGCATTTAGAATCCCAACGCTCAAACAAGGTTAAGAATCATGAGTAGCGATTATTCGCGAAAAGTTCATTGTTTCTTTAATGTGGATGTGTACTGAGAATTCACAAGTGGGGAACCGAAAGCATAGGTAAGCCAGCTTAGCAAAGAACCCGCAGGGCCGCAGCAGCCTTGAGCGGTGCTGCACTTGCACAGTGCACACCTGCAGAGGGGAGACCTCTGCACGGAGAAAGGAAATGGGCAAGTTCAAGCCCACTGGCCCTTCCTGGGAACCACACATGAGACTATGCAAAGAAACACACAGCGTGTGATAAAAGAAAATTCCATGTAAAAAGATGAAATGACCAAAGTTGGTGGAAACAAAAAGAACATGGTAAAATAAGAAATCTAACAGGAAAGAGTTCCGATGATGACATAGAAAATAATGTTCTGGGACATGCATAAACCATACTCTGCTCTAACCGAGCCACATTTTCTCTAGAATTCTTCCCATTTCCACCAGTGGCACCATGGAGGAAAATGCCACAGGAATTCCCCACACTCGGCTTGAGTCACTGAGCCAGAGAGGAAGACTCAGCTACCACTGCCTCCAAAGCTACTCTTGCTGTGACCTCTCCAGCCGCCACCTTCTCTGAGCCCCCCTGGGCCTGCCTGCCTGCCCCATCTGCAGCAGGACAGGGGCTGGTGTGGGCGAGGCCGGCTCGGTGCAGCACTGGCCACTCAGGACCACCCTCCCTGACTTCCCGCGTGCCCTGAGGCAGTCTGCTGGCTCTCATACCTCCCTTCACCCTGGTGTTCCTTCCAAACACTTCTTCCTCCCCACAAGGCACCATCCTGGCCCCTCTCCACTGATCTGTGTTCTGGTTGGGTCTTTCCATGGCTGCAGCCTTCTTCCATCTACACGTGATCTCTGACCTTTAGCTCCAGCTCTGACCTTCTCATTAGCCCAGACTGTGATTTCCAATTCTCTTTTTCACAGTAATGCCCTGGGCAACCCGAACCTTGTCCATTATGGCCCCTGCTCCAAGCTCTCCACCCAAAGAGGTCTCCTCCAACTTCTCCACCTACTGCTTCCAGCTATTCCAAGAAGCTAGGCCAGACCTCTCCGGAATCACCTGCTTCTGGCAAGTCTGTCACTTGGGTTTTTTTTTCCCATTTCACTACTATATTTCTGACCCTTATCATCTCTTTACACCACTGCCAATGACTCCAGTGACTGCCAAAGACTTCCTGCCTTTAGTCTGTCCTTGTCATCTTCTTTGTCATCCTTGTGTTCTTTCTGTCACAGACTCCATCATGTTACAGACACAGCTTCCCTTCCTTTCTACGTTCTGCCTGTGGGAGGAACTCAAAACCCCAAACCTGCCACTCTGCTTCTGCTTCTGGCCCTGCCTGCCAGGATTCTCCACATGTCCGCCCACAGGAATGCTACCCCAGGACATCTGGCCACTGCCACCTAGATTTTCATGCTTCCAACTCTTTGTTCCCTTCAGTTCTTCCCAAATTACCTTTTCCCCACTTCTCTTTCTAGTAATCCACTTGTTCTCTTGGTTTCAACTTAAATTTCACCACCTCTGAAGTCTTTTCTGATTTTTATGCCAGAATTAATTTTTCTCTCACCCCTATTCACATGACACCACTCTAAAATGGCAAATATTATGACTGTATTGTTAGTTGTGTGTGTGTCTCTTCTATCAGGCTGTGAATTCTTTAAATGCAGAGATAGTCTTTTTCATCCATGCCTTATCAGTGGGAGGCAGATGTTGAGCTCTTAAGTACTCAATGAACTTAAATAAATAAATAAAGATAGATACTCTTTATCTATCTTTGGGGAGTTACTACTTTTTCAACTTCAAATAAACTCCTACACTAAGGTAACAATAATGCATAACTGTATTTCATCCTACCATTATTACAAATTAAAAATAATCTGATTTTAATGATGCAACAAACTTTTTTGGAAAGACGTAGTAAAGGATATGAACCACACAAAAATGGAGTCAATAATTGCTAAAATAATGTCACCTAAAACAACACCTAAATGTTTAGAACCCTGAAAGACAAAAATAGGGGGAAAACTCCATTGTAAAAGTTTCATTACAGTAATTAGCATTTGATGATGAAAAACAATTTAGTTTATCACTCTACAATGCCACACAAAAGATTTTATTTCCCAAGAGAGTTGTATTTAGCACATGAAAATTATCTGTTTTGGCAGCAACAAATGTTAATGTGTCATCGACTTATTAGATGCTAGTAAGATGAAACTACTATGGACTGCCAAATAAAAAACCTCGTGGGATGGGGATTTAGCTCAGTGGTTAGAGTGCTTGCCTTGCAAACACAAGGCTCTGGATTTGATTCCCAGCACAAAAAAAAAAAAAGAAAAAAAAAAAGGCTTCATGTCCCCAGTCTCGTTTAGGCCAACCACTTCAATCTTTGTCCTATTCCCACCAAATCTACAGCCAGGGCTACATATGAAATAGACTCCTGACTTCCCCATGCTTGTTGTGAAGGGACACAGAAAGAAATGTAAACTCAGGGAGAAGCACTGTGTGGAAGGGCATAAACTATAGGTTAGACACTCTGACCAGTCATATTTAAAATAGTCACTAGGATGCTGACTATGTAAAATTTTCTAAAAAATACAATGCATATATTATATATGTGAGGAATTTATCTTTTCCATTTTCTTTCCAGCAAAGATTCACTTTCTATGAAATATATATGTACATATATATATATGTATATATATATATATATATATATGTGTGTGTGCATATATATACATAGAGGCAGAGTTCTCCATGGTTATGTAAAAATAAATACATTCAGGCTGACAGAACAGGTGTGTGACAGAGAACGCTGATGTTACCAAAGACAAGAGAAAGAGTAATGAAGTTTTAATGTTACTGAACGAATGTCCTGCTTCAAGGTCAGATCAAAATATGTGAAGTAAACTTATATTGCAACATACAGACTAATCGCTCTGTGCACAATGACTTGATTTATACATCGAATTCAAAAGACATTGTGAAACAGGTAAAGTTCTTTGAAACAGGTAAGATATAGCCCTTAACCACTTATTAAGACAAATCAAAGCTAGAAATCTAGGGGTCCTTGCAGACATAAATACGAACACTTGCCCGGAGAGCAGATGCTGCTGCCCATATTACCAGCGGTTTCTTCCCCGCGAACGTGACCTCTGCTTGAGTCTCCCAACAGTGGGGCTGCTGAGTCCCCAAAGCGCAAGTTCACAACAGTCAGAGCAAATTTATAACCAAAGGATCCCTGGAAGACTGGTGCAGTGTACTGTTTACATGCCTGAAGGCAAAAATTAACTACTGTAATTAACTTTGTTTATAAATAGCAGGATCAAGAATGACATGAATGTGTAGACTATATAATAACAGAAACAAATGTTTTTATAATAATAGCTGAACATTTCTGCAAAAGAGGTAATCCCTAGGATGATACCAAATGGAGCCTTCTCAAGCAATTATATTATTCAGGAAATATTAAAAGAGAACTATCTCACAGGAAAAACTCAACGTGGGCCTTTTTCCTAAACTTCTCTCTTTAAAAAAAAAATCCTCTCAGGAGGTGTAAAATCAAATCACATTTCACAGCAACAACAAAAAGAGGTGGTAGTGGAATCAGTGTAGTTTTTACCCCAATGACTCTCATCACGCCTTCGATAGCCGCAAAGATAAGGTAGAGCAGTCCCAGTCCAATCACCCGGTGCATGACTGTCCCCAAACGAGGCCTAGAGCGGACAAAAGGCAACAGGAGAGAAGACGTGCAGGTTAGTGCAATGCACTGGAAACCAGCCCTTTCCAGTTCCAGAGAAGTCACTATTCAATCCAATCAGCCTGCTCAGGGCTTGGCAGCACTTTATCACAGGAAATAGTGGATTTCCTGAGAACAGAGCAAAAACAGGCTTGGGAATCCAGATCTCTTCCTCTAGGACCTGAAGCTCTGCGGATGCCTGTGAAGTAACTCTGTGAGGTCACAAAGATGGCAGAAGATTTTGCTGCTGAAGGTCAAGCCCCACAACAAACAAACAGGCACTATTTCTATAAAGTGGAAGGGTAGCCTGGTAAAACCTAAGAAGGCAAGTGTCACTTCTGAATGTCACTGGCAGAGATTGCAGCTTAATTCTCCCACTAACTACAAGCTGCTCTAGATTAAGTCTTGTTTTAGGTTCCCTCTGATCTCATGACTTGGGCGGGGGAGAGTAAAACACGCAGAGAAGGAACTTCACAACCTCCCCTCTGATCACTGACTCCTCCACCCACAACAGGAGGGCTACCTGAATTTAGTTTTCACACTTCAAACTGAACACTTAAAAATTCTGACTTCTCAGGAGCCTCGGGGTCAAGGACAAAATAAGCAAAGTTCCTACAAGACAGCCAGCAGGATGGAGCAGTGTGTCCGCAGCAAGAGCGGCAGGAGACGAGGTCCCTTCAGGACAGCCTCAGAAGGGAAGGTGGGAAGAAGGGTTTTATTGAGCAAAAGGAGCAGCCAAGTACCAAGAACAGAGCTGCAATTGAAAAGGATCATCTCACCACTGCTGTACCGTAAAAGTCTGGTGAGGGCGGAAGCAGGAAAACTAGAAACTAGACAGGAGCCAAGTGAAGAGGCCCGCAGGGATGGGATGGGAAGGCTCCTTCAGGATGTGTCCTGAATTTAGGGTGCTGGAACTGGCCAAGAGGGCCCCAGGGGTATTATTCACAGGGCACGGTCTGAGGCCTGAGCACTGGGCACGCCACGGCTGGGTCTCATGACAAAGAAGGTCCAGCTGAGGAGACTGGGAAGGAGCACTTGGCGACCTGAGAGAGAAACATGAGATGAACTCCCAGAAACCAAGCAGAGCCAGGCGCCATGACTGAAGCTGCTGGGAAGGCACCCGGGCCAAGCCTGGACAGGGCCACACGGTTAGGCCAAGGGAGGTCACAGTGGCTGGGGCAGCCTTGATGGAACTACGGGGCAAGACTTCTCCAGGGTATGTGTAAAAGAGGACGAAGGAGGTGAGGTGGCAAGTACAGATGTCTCATTTGGAAAGGGGGAAGGAAACAAAATAGAAGGAAAGGGGAGGACTGAGGGAGGGCTTTGTTTTTAAAGTCAGTGGAGATAATAGCAAGCTGAGAGCGACTCACTGGAGAAGAAAACTTACAAAGCAAGAGAAAACTGAGCTGACCATGGGGGCAATTTCACTGACATGACAGGGCGCAAGAGGGCGATGGCCCGTGTCTACTGGGAGGAGGAAAGCACCATGTATGGCCCAGACACGGGGGCAGTGACAGGCTCTGAGGACAGCACTGCAGCAGAACTCGCTGCTGATGGCTTCTACCTCCTCGGAGAAAAAGGAACCAAGGTCAGTGTACCAGGATGGGGTCAGGGGCTGGGAGGTTTGAGGAGAAGGGGCAAAATCATCTTTTGCAGAGAGGGAGAGAGGAAAAAAAGACTGGCAAGGAAATCTACTAAGACACCCTGCAGCACCACAGGCACACTTGAAGTTCAGCATCATGAACAGGCAAACACCTCTATGAGGGTAAGAGGCCGGGCAGATGGAAAGCTGGGTTCATCAAGGCTGGACCGTGTCAGGTGACCAAGGGCAGGGCAGGGCATGGGGTGTCAGTATCCTGCAGGACCAAGGAAACAGAGCTACAGGAAGGTGACAGAAATGGACAGTAGAAGGTGCCAGGCCAGAAGGCTACAGGCCAGAAAGAACTGAAGCTGATCTGAAAAAAGTAAACAGGAAACAGAGGAAGTGACACTTGAAAAAGCTATTGCTTGAGATTGACAGTATGAAATGAATGTTGTCTAGACAAAGACCACAAGAATCAGGAGCGAAGACAAGGCGAAGGGTGACAGGAGAGGGCAGGAGATGCAAGCAGATGAGGTCAGGACCACCAGCACGGACAGCGACATCATAAGGATGTGCCAAGGGGAAAGCCAGCGAAGCAAGAGAAAGCAGAAAGAAGGATGGACGGGGCAGGCCACCCACGGCTGATGCAGTATGAAGATGTAGCAGGTGACCTGACTGCAGGTCGGAGTGTGTGGGAATCGGCAGGTTTTAGGGAAAGAGGAAGAACAATGGTATGGAAAAAGCAATGAGGATAAAGAGGACAAGCTCCCCCATACTCATGCCCAGTGTCACAGGCTTCAGAGAGAAGACCTGGGAGGGTCCAGAAAGAGGGGCCTCGGGGGCAGCTGAGTTCACTTGGAAACCTGGCCGATCTGGTGCTTAATCCACTCTCCCCACAACACTCAAGTGCAAGTATGAAGCTTACTGCACTACACAGAAAACGAAAATAAACCTGTTTGAACTGAATCATTTTAGTTTTCCATTATCTTTAAAGTTGACCATTTATCTAACTATAAAAGTAATTAGAATTCAAATTCAAGATCCTTATTTAAAGTTAATGTAGAATAGCTAGTTCATGGATATACTTTAAAAGTATGTTCTTGAAGATTTTCCCCTTGGGATTTGTATTATGATGAAGTTCCACCAAGGTCATAGTGCAGATGGGCTGAATCTCTAGACTGCAGACTCAATATCTCCACAATACATCAATACTTACTTCACAATGCCGTAGCCCAAGCTCACAATGATCACGAGCAGGCGGGCCAATGTCCTCTTAACCGCAGATATCAACTCCGCAAATATCAACAGACCTTGGGCTGAGTGTGAGAAACAACAATTTACTGTGTGCACATTTGAAGGCCTCCCAAGGCTCTACACAGGCACTCTGTACCTCTACATCCTGATCACAGACAGACTCAGTAGCCATACTTAATGAGAAGTCATCTAATCCAACTGATGTTTGGAAACTTCAGGGAAGGGGAAGGCACTACCTCCTGCCTATTTCCAACCAGGAGGTTGTCCAGTGGACCAAATCCGACCAGGTTCACTAGACGCTACTTTCTTACATCTACTTGAAACCTGTTTCCCTGGTGCACTTCTGCTCTCATTCTGCCCCTTGAGGCTACACAGAACTGTACCCTTCTTCTCCTGTAAATATTTGAAAGCCATAATGTCCCCGAGTTCTCTCCTCTCCAGGATGCCTTCATCACTGGTTCACTTACAGTGTATTTGCTAGTGAGAAATTGCTCGCCCCTGGCATGTGCAAAGCCCTAGACTCACTCCCCACACTGCGAAACACCAAGCAAACAAAAATATTCATTATGCTCCTGTCATGTGCTGTGATAGTAAAAGTGACCCCTTGACCCCTGTCTACCTGGAGCCTGGGCTCTGGTTAGGCCATGAAAATAGAACTAACATGCTAAGGGCTGGATATAACACTGTAACCTGGACTAGGAGGAAGGTCAACCCAACCAACATTTGGGGAAGGTGCAAGTAGGTACACAAAAAGCTAACAAGAAGTGACACCTAAATCAAGACTTGAGAGCCAGGCTTCATGGTTTATGCTAGAAGTCCCAGCTACTCCGAAGGCTGGGGCAGGAGGATTACAAGTTTGAGGCCAGCCTGGGCAACTTAATGAGACCCTGTTTCAAAATAAAAAATAAGAGATGGTGTTGGCTGGAGATTTAGCTCAGTGGTCAGAGTGCTTGCCTTGCAAGCACAAGGCCCAGAGTTCGATCCCCAGCACCAAAAAAAAAAAAAAAAAAAAAAAAAAAAAAAAAAAAAAAAAAGAGAAGAAATAAGAGATGGTGTTGAAGCTCAGGGATAGAGCATCCCTAGTAGAATCCCCAGTACTAAAAAACAAAACAAAACAAAAATAAAACAGATAACCACTAACAGCAAAGGAGCCAAACACCTTCTCTGATATCCAGGGATGGTTCAACCCCAAGCAGCAGACCCACTTTTCCTTCATTACCTGATTTAGAGGACATGTGCACACACATGTAAAACTTAGAGTAGTAACACTTCCACTTTGTGCCCCAGGATGTCTTCTCTTTCTCTAGTCTTCTGTATGTGCCTTTTCAACCTTTTTATTTGGGGAAATTTCAAATATTCCCCAAGTGGGAGAAATCAGTATAATGAATTCCCATGAACCCATCACTCAGCTTCAATAATTATCAACACAATCATGAGTTTATTTTTACCTATATTTCAACTCATTTTTTATCTGGGGTATTTAAAAATATACAGCAGACACTGCTATGCTTGTTGAAAATCTCTGCTAAGATTGTTTTTAACTAGTCACTCAAAAGAATGATTTTAGAGCACTTTGAGCCCTTTTGTGCCATTTCCTTTCCCCTAGTTCTCTGAGCTTTTTGAGATCCAGCTTGGGGAAGTCTGGGGCACATATCTGCAGATGCCTGGCTACCTTCTTGCCCCATGTCACAAATTACACTTTGTGAACCGTGAGGGTGCCACCCCCGGTCATGTAAAGCTCTTACAAGAGTGAAAAGGGGCAGGATGCGGGCACACGGGAATGTCCATGTGGTGCCACTGATTTTAGGTCTGTGCTCAGATTTCCCTTTGCTTTTTTAGAGAAGAGAAAAGAAGACTGGAGAAAAAAAAAAGAACTGTTAAAAGGATTGGCTGGGGCTGGGGATTTAGCTCAGTGGTTAAAGCGCTTGCCTTGCAAGCACAAGGACCCGAGTTTGATCCCCAGCACCAAAAAAAAAAAAAAAAAAAAAAAAAAAGGATTGGCTGAAGTGCCCATCTAGAATCTTGTGTTGTTTTAATCACTGCTGAGCCCTACGGAATAGTAATTATCTTTCTCAGGAGGAAAAGCAAGGGGCAAGTTAGTCCAAACCACTGTATAAAAAGGGACCTTCCTCTGCTCACTGATGCTAAGAAACTTCTACATCGTATTCCATTTACAGACAGTCAAAACTTACTTGACAGTCCAGTGTTGTTGATGTTTTGGTATTCAGAATAAAAAACTGCTTTTTCAAGCATTCCTAGGAAAATAACAGCTGCAATCCAGAACTGTATTCTTAATATATCTTTCCAGTAACAGGCAGACCACATCAGCCAGAGCACACCATACAATATATAAACAATACACATCACCATGTAAAACTGTGGGAAGAGAAGCAACATCAGTCAGTCAACCCTTTTGATTATTTGAAAGCGGGCATTTCTACATTCGAGAATCAGTCCTCTGTTTTCCAGTCACTCTGGAGCCAGACACAGTACTAGCTATAAAGAGACTACTACTACCGAGTTTTTAAAATTTGAAGTTTACCAATTAGAATACAAAATTCATTTTAAAAAAAGGAAAAAGGAGTAGGGCATAGCTCAATGGTAGAGTGCTTGCCCAGCATGTGTATGTGCGAAGACCTGGGTTCCATATCCAGCAGAAAAAGAAAAAAAAAAAGGAAAAAAGATGAGAATACTCACAATCATTAGAGGCCAATCTGATGCAGAGATATATCCATGAGGCCCCATCATAGAGAGAGAAACTGGTGACAACAGTAGGGATAGAGAAGGAGAAATGAAAGAGTTAATTTTTACATATACACATGAGGAACTGAATAATTATGTGATCTTATCAAGATATATTTACTGGTCCACAGGCTGTTGTAAAGACTTGTGCCGACTATGACCTTATTCAGGAAGAAATTAGTAGTAGTGACCAACCAGAGCCCAGACTGATCCCCTTGCTAATTCTCTGATCTGAGGACCTTATCTTATCATCTTCATTGCAACTTGGGATAAATCACTACCCCCCAGCATCTAGGCTGGCATTTGCCTGAGAAGACAATAATAAACAAGAGTGCCCTTTTGAGTCACCTCCCCCTACGTGAGGACATGACATTCACCCCCTTTTGCTCTTCCAGGATTTCTGCCATGTGAGGACACAGTTCATGGCACCATCCTGGAAGAAGACATGGCACCCTCACCAGGCACCAGGTAATAAACCCACCAGCACTTTGATTTTTGGACTTGCCATGGTCCTTCCCAAAACTGTGCAGACAAAATTCTGTTCTTTATAAACTAGCCCCGTCAGGTATGTTGTTACAGCCAGTAGGAAGGTGTCAAGGTCTCTGCTCCTTCTATCTGGGACAATCTACAGGAGGAAGTGCTAGGTCACACTCTTCCAGAGCGGCCCCCACCAGAGCTTCCCTCCCTGTACCGTGGAGCACGCATGCTCCACACCTCCTCTGCAGCAGTGCCTGTTTGCCTCACTGGGTTCTGTGCTCCCACTGGACTGTGCATTCCTCAAAGGCAAAGCTTGGCTTCACCTCTGAGTCCCCAGTGACCATATCAGAGCAAAATGCAAATGACCAGGTCTGTCACACGCTGTTTGGCTACTGCTGACCCCAACACTACTCTGGACATCAGCCAAAGTAATTCTGGGATCCACAAAAGTGTTCACTCCCTTGAAAATTACTTACTATGAGCCTGCTGGTGGTGGTGGCTGCTCTGAAAGAGTGAAGTAGGGCTTCCTCCTGAAGACTGTCCCATAGAGGAAGCAGGGTCCCTGCCCCTGGCCTGCCACCTAGCTGTAACAAAATACCTGGCACTGGCTCATTATAAAGACCAGAATCTAACTAGACCTTAATGAGACCCAAGGTAGGAGTGTGGGTGGGGCTCCTCAGAGACCACAGAAGCCACAGTTGGCAGGCATGCTATTTCTACTCTTAGGCTATGGTCTTTAAAATAAAACACTGCAAATTATAAACATCTGAAACCCTTGATGACAGCCATTTTCAAGAAAGAATATAATCTACTTCAAATACAATTAAGATGTTAATCATTTCTGTATGTTAATTTTTTAAAATCTGAAAGGCTCTATGAAGTTTGAAATTATAAAAATTTATCTTAAACATACGTAATTATTTGTCAACTAAGATTATTATTATTATATTTTTGCAGTACTAGGGATTGGAGAAAGGGCCTTCGAACTTAGCTATATCCCCAGTCCTTTATTTTTTATTTTGAGGCAGGGTCTCACTAAGTTGCTAGGTTGCCCAAGCAAGGCTTGAACTTGCAATCTTCCTAGCTTGGCCTCCCAAGGAGCTGAGATGAGAGGTGTGTGCAACCATGCCTGGCTAGAAAGAAATTAATTTCTAAAAAAATTATCTTCGGCTAACAATAAAAATTTCCATTCAACCCAATACTAGTTTTAGGTTCTCAAAATGTGGGACCAACAGAAATTCATTTCTGAAAGATATGTTTTTAACAGAAAATGGACATTCAGATGAATGACAAAACATATAGAACCCATAAAATGCAAAACGTGAACAAATATGCATGCAATTTAGCTGTACCATTCAAATTCCAGCTGGCATCTGTTTTTTCCGTTTTAATAGAAACAATAAAGATATGAAACCCATCTCTCTGTGTTCTTGCTACAACATCCTGAAACAGAGGGGAAAATCTTATGTTATTTTTAACAAATTTCTATATAAGATGCAATTACACAACTGTTAACCACACTGTAAAATAAGTTTTGGTAATTTAATTAGATTACTTTGAACAGAGAGATAAAAGAGAGAAAAGAATGGTAGAGAAGATAGATAACGTCCTGTTATTTTTTAACCACCATCTTCCCAGACCCAGAGGGGTAGAGGAAGAAAAAGGCTCTTCTCACTCTTGAATGTCTTCTGCCTTTTATATTTCTACAGGCTTTCCTATTTTACTACCATTCTAGGTTTTGATATTATCATTCAAATATTTCCCTTCTCATACTTTATCTATTACCGAGCATTCAGTTTTAATTAACTACACATGTTTTTTAACCAGGGAGTTGAGGGAGAAGGAAGTCAAATATTGCCAGAAATGAGTCGGAAAAAAAAAAAAAAGAAATGAGTCGGACTAAGTATAGCTGCCCCTCAGTATCTATGGGGGACTGACTGCAGGATCCCCCAACACACACACTACCCAATGGATACCAAAACCATGGATACTCAAGTCCCTTATATAAAATGGCATGTTGTTAGCATATAACCTATGCACATCCTTCTGTAAATTTATCTCTAAATTACCTGTAATACCCAAAATAATGTAAATGCTATGTGAATAATGGTTATAAGATATTGTTTAGGGACTAATGACAACAGTCTGTATGTGTTCAGTACAGAACTTTTTTCTCAAATATTTTGATCTACAGTTAGTTGTATATATGGATGTGGAATCCGTGGATGCAGACCCTGAAGATGCCAAGGGCCAACTTTCTGTAGGCTACATGACTCAAATTTCTTTAGGTACTATGTTATTTGTGGCCCCTCTAAAGAATAAAACTGCCACTGTACTGTCTGAGTCTCCAATGGTCCCACATAACTAGACTAAACTCGGTACATTCTACCTTTCTGAACATTTTCTATTCCTTTCTACTCCACATGAGACAAGGTTTGTGTGAAGTCTGTCCCAGCATTGCAGAGCAAACGCCTCCCCATCAGCAGATTTGCTTTAGTATGGCTGAAGAGGAGTCACAGTATAAAAGCACACAATGAGGTCTCCTAAACCTACTTTTGGTCCCCACACATAACTCCTTCAGTCTTCCGACTCTCAGAAATTCCCCAGAACACCAAATTTCTCCCAACCCCATCTACCACACTACATTCATGGTTTCTATTTTTATATCATTAATGATGACAGTGGCTCACTGCTATGTTATCTTGTACACTCAGAAGTAGAATTCTACTTTTTTAAAAGAAAGGCTAGGGGCTGGGGATTTAGCTCAGTGATTAGAGTGCTTGCCTTGTAAGCACAAGGGCCTGAGTTCGATCCCCGGCACCACAAAAAAAAATAAAAAATAAAAATAAAATAAAAAAAAAATAAAAAAAAAATAAAAGAAAGGCTGAATAGAAGCTAAGGTTTTTTTTTTTTTTTTTTTTTTGAGACAGGGTTTTATTATGTAGATCAGACCAGTCTTGAAGGGGCTATGTAGACCACACTGGCTTGAACTTGCAATCCTCTTGTCTCAATATCCCAAGTGCTGGGACTACAGGCATGTACCACCATGCCCCAGAGGTTAATCTTACATTACAACTTTAAAGAGTTTTTGAAACAAAGACAGTTATATATTTACAACATTATGTATATACAATTTATATATATGTATGTATATAAGAAAACATTGTTTTAAATAGTCTTTTTTCTTTTCCAATTTTAATAACCCTTATTCTCTGTATATCTGTCCATCAGTAAGATTCTTTTCAATCTTACTATAATTTGTACATATTTAAAGAAATAAAATGGTTTACCATTGATCCTTCCTGGTTTGAAATATTTCTACTTGTTAGTTCTTTGTTCTGAAAAAAAGAGTAAAATAATTCCATGTTATATTGTTGCATTCCATGGGGAAAATGGTTTTAATAATTTAAAAAAAGCATTGTAAGAAAATAAAGATTTAAAAGCTGAACATCAGAGAACAAATCTCACTGTACTCTGAACACGAATAACAAAATTCTGCTTTTTACAAATTACTTCCTTAGTGGTGCGTTTACCATTGGATAGTGCTTACTATTGGTGGGGAAAGTGTTAGGAAATTAAAGGGAGTTTTAGATGCTAAAATATTTTGTACTTGATCTGGATCTACACAGGCATGCTCAGCTTTTAAAAATTCATCCAGGTGTGTATTTATGTGTACTCTATGTATTTAATATACACAAGTCTTTTTAAAACTTCTTTAAATTTTTACTAACAACATATTTTCATTTCAGAAATTCCAGAGGAATGAAAATAAGTTAAAATAACCCACAGTCTCCCTATGCAGGGATGACTGCATTTATAATCTAATGTGGTGGGTGAGAGAACAGGCAAAAAGGAGGCAAATGGGTTAAATTCTGCTGACAGGTCAAGACCTTTGCTATGAGCCACAGATGGCTGTATTTAACAACATGGAGTCAAGGGTGATCTTGACAGGGGTTGTTTTGATGGGATGATGGGGGCAAAGGCCTGAGTGTAATGGAAAGAACAAGAGATAAATTAGAGACAGGGATCATAAAGGGACACGAGGATGTTGCTACAAAGAAGCACAAAGAAGTAGAAGGGTATTAATATCTTATTTTGCACTACTACACACACACAAAACTCCTAAAAAGATGTTTAGCAAATTAAATATCTTTATTAAAATACTGATAAAACATTATTTATTTTTTTTTTTTTTAAACATTATTTAAACTGATATTTGTATTCACTGTGAAAAAAATAAACTCTATTTTAACATGGCAAGACAGACACATTCAATGAAGGAAACACCTGTAAATCACTGTTGCAATCTATGTTTTCGTTTTTTGTTGTCCAACAGTCAATATTCTTGAAATAATGACAAAAGTCTTCATCAACATGAAGTTCATGTTTTTGCGACATCTCCTACCCAAGGTAAAATTCTATGTTATAATTTATATCCATACTTCTTTTCCTAGAAGATAAATAAAACTTAATATCTAAGTAATACCAAGAATTTATTCAGTTTGGAATACTTGAAAAAATGAGGTAAAACACCAAAGAGAAAAAAAGTTCTGAATGTAATTCTAACATTTTAGCCATTCCAAGATTTAATAATGCATAATACAAATGATGAAAGTACCACCACAAATAGTTCCCAGAAAAATAAGACAGACTTTACTTTGGAGCTACTTCTACTTTATCCTATGTGTAAAAGGTCTTACAAAGAAGACAACTTAATTACCAAACAGCGACAGAACACGAATGCAGCTATCCCAACTGAGCTCAGGGGGATGCTTACACATCAACACCTGGGGGTTTCAGACAGCTCAACAAGCCAAGCTCCTAACAGCAGTTTCCAGTCATTAAGAAGGTTGCCTCTCATTGACAAAACAGGATAATGGGAGCAAAATATGTAAGGACAGTAGTAGAATAGGCTATAACATATAACAGAGTAAAAATTAAATGTGTCCCTACTGATGACTAATTAATTAACAGACTAGAGAAAAGGGGAGAGCTCATCCACATAGTACAATGCTAATCAATGTAGAAGAAAATATGGAATTAGAAAATCATCACTTAGGGGCTGGGGATTTAGTGGTTAGAGCACTTGCCTACCAAGCGCAAGGCCCCAAGTTCAATCCCTGGCACCCCCCCCCAAAAAGAAAGAAAATCACCATTGGGTAATCATTACAGTAACCACTGATTCATCAGGGAAGAATCACAAAAGGATGATAAAACAAATGGATGAATGTCTAATGAAGAAATAGGAAATTTCAATAATCAAAAATATTTTCCCACAAATTGTTGTTAATAACAAAGAAAAAAGTAGTAACTTTGTCATGAATAAACCTGCTCCTTTAATCACCTGATAGCTCCTTTAATCAACTGATCAAATAACATCATCAAAAAGGGACAAACCAGTATTCTGTGGAATTCAACCCAAAGTGTATAACCGGAATCTAATCACAAGGAAACATCAGAAACACTCAAATTGAGGGACATTTTACAAAATTAAATGGTTTGTATACTTAAAAACATTACTGTCACCAGGTATGGTCATGCATTCCTGTAACCCCATCACTCTGCAAGGCTAAAACAGGAGGATCCCAAGTTTGAGCTCAGCCCGTGCAATTTAGCAACTTAGCAAGACCCTGTCTCAAAATAAATAAGGACATGATCCTACCAGCGGGGGAAAAACTGCTATAAAATGTATTATTGGGACACCAATGTAATTTTAATAAGCCTATATATTAGATAATAGTATTGTATCAATGTTAAATTTTCTGAGTGTGATATTACACTGTATAAGCTACGTGAATACCTACACTTAGGAAGTATGCACTAAGTATTTAGAATGAAAGGGGTAAAATACTTAGGGATAAAGTTAAATAGGCAGTATTCAAGGAAATCAGCCTCATTTACTCCAAATGGAAAGATTTAAGAATAAAAACACAGGCACCCACACATTACTCAGTATAGAAGCCAAACAGATAATGGAGAAGTTGAATAGGAAATGATTCCCATCAGCCATCAACAGAATCATCACAGAAACACCTTGCTGCATGACACAGGATCCCGCCCAGCCCCCCGCCTGGGCTTCTGAGCCAGGTGGGAGAAGCCCTCCTTAACCTGGCCTCCTTTTCCTTCTCCCCTTCTCCTCAGCCTTTCCCCAGGTCTTGCCTCTCTTCTGACCTCTCTCTGAGACCATCTTGAACTCACTCAATCTACTTGTACTCACTAAAGTTACAGGTTCCCTATAACTAATTTTTTGAATAAGATGAAACATACATTTCTTTCTCAAATTAAGTTGATCTTCATTCATATATGACCCACAGTTCCTTTATCAACAGCCTCCACAAGTCTGATTTAAGCATTTACTAACAATTTTTTTACTAACAATTTTTGTAAGGTACGAGGAAACTCAGAGGTTTATAGTCTTCTCAAAAAGCATATACTTTGATTTATTGCCTTGAGTCCCAAAATTGATCTGGGCACCTCAACGATCACAATCTCTATTTCTAGCCTCCTTCTCCAATGAGCTAATACATCTTTATGTTGATAATTTTCCAGCAGAACTTTACATACATTTGTTTTACTTACTTCCAGCTCAGAATATTCATTGTGACAGGTATGATACTTCAAATGCCACTCTATGGTAAATTTCACAGGCCCGGAACAACTGAATGACTTAACTGTTTAGAAAAAACAAAGTCTCATTTTACATTAATAACATCTACGGTCCAGTATGAACTTAAGGTTTCAAGAATACAATATAAAATAGGCCACTTTAATGTCAAGATGAGTAAAACATTACTTAATTTCTGTAAAAAAAAAATCATTACAAAATAAGACAAACAACTTCATCAAGTTATTATAGCTAACCAAAAGTTGCCATAACACTATTCACCTCCAAGTCCAATGCTGGACTCAACTAAGCAGCCTGATAGGCTGAGTCACAGCTTACGTCAGTCCAAAATGTTCTTACTCATTTATTCACTGTACTGAATGAGTGCACCAGAAAGGGACATGATGGCAGACAAGAAGAACTGCCACCCGTGACCTGAGAGGTACTGGGGAGGGAGGACTGACAATGGAATAGGCACTTTCAATAGCCGAGAGGGCAGAGAAGAGTGCCCAGGGAGACCTGGGCAGCACCCAAGCTAGTCTAGGAGAGCACAAAGAACCTCTATGGCAAGCTTGCTGGCAGAGGAGGAAAAGCAAGAGCCCGCCAGGTGAAGAGCAGAGAAAATGCACATGCAAAAGTGCATGGTGCGTGTGAGCATGGCATGAGAATGACAGCCTGGAGGTGGTTTACTATGGTTAGAACGTGGACTGGGGGGAAAGGGAGGAGCTGAAAGAAGCTGGGGAAATTCCATGAGTGCTCTTAATCTCTGACAAGGAACACGGTCTTTATTCTCAATATACTGAGCCACTACCAAATGTTTCAAGTTCCGGGTGACATGACTGGTCAGAATGAAAAGGGTTAAGTCTCCAGTTATGAAGGATTGTTGAGTGTCCCTACAACTCGGCAGCTGGCTTCCCCCAAGCAAGAGCTCAGTGAAGCAACAAAGAAGGAGCCAGAGGAGCTTTTGTAATATAGCCTCAGAAGGGATAAGCACTACTTTTGCAGTATTCTACTGGTAACTAAGACCAATTCTGATATAATATAGCAGGAGACTACAGAAAGCCACAAGTACCAGGAGGCAAGATCACCAGGGGTCACCTTAAAGGCTGGGAACTACACATAGGGAACCAGAGACAAAGGTTCAAGACACTAAGGCTGGTACAATTTCTAAGGCGAGTACCCAAAAGTTGGAAGTGACAGAGAAAGAAAAGGAAACCTGCAAAGTGATCCCCTTGAATCTCTGGCTGAAGAGCACCCTGCTTGTGCACAAGGAAAAGCCCTACAATTCCTAGAGCTCATACAGAGCTGGGGACTGACTCAGGTTTCCACTGGCCAGAATAGAGGCCTCATTAAATACACCAAACATTCAGAAAAGTAGTAGGAACGTGCTGGGTGTGGTGGTGCACGCCTGTAAGCCCAGCACTTGAGAGGCTGAGGCAGGAGGATCGCCTTGAATTGGAGGCCAGCCTGGGCCAGCCTGGGCTACATGGTGAGTTCAAGGCCAGTCTGAACTACATAGTTAGACCCTGTCTCAAAAAACAAAAATAACCCTGCTCAAAAAAACACAAAACAAACAAACAAACAAAACAAATAACAAACAAAAAACCCCCTCAACTTTTGGAGACTAAAAAACAGAACAAAACTCTGAAATAATAAGGTCACTATATGAGATTAACAGCAGATTAGGTAGGCAGAAGAAAAGATCAGTCAATCGCAAGACAAAGCAAAAGACAGACCCAAAATGAAACAAAGAATGAGGAGACTGAAATAAGTAACAGGACTTCATTCACTCTGGGACACTATCATTATGGGACTCCAATATGTGTAAATGGAGTTCCAGAAGAGAGAGAAGGATAGGGTTAGAGTATCTAAACCCACGAGATTTACTTTTTTCCATAAGAGTAGCCAGTTGTCCCAGCGCCAACTATTAATAAGACTCCCCTTGCTCCTATGCATTACCCTGGAACCTTTGTGAAAGACAGTTACCCTGTGAATGCATGTTTGTCCCTGGGCTCTCCAGTACGCTTCACCATTCTGTATGTCTGTCCCTATGCAGATCTCACAGTCAGATCCTACAGCTGTGTGCAAGTTTTGAAATCAGAGAGTAAAAGTGCTCCCACCATGTTCTTCTTCAAACGTGCTTTGGTTTTTCTATGTATTTGTATTTTTATATAAAATTTTAGAAACATCGAATTAATTTCTACATAAAGACCTGCTTAGAATTTGGGGGATTAAAATGAATTTATAAACCAATCGGAAGCAAACTGACAGTGTGATGTTAGCCATAGACTTTTTATAGATGCCCTTTATCAGGTTGAGGAGGTTTCTTTCTATTTCTAGTTTTCTGAGAATTTTTATCATGAATGGGTGTTGAGTTTTTTCAGGTGGTTTTTTTCTGGCTATATTGAGATAAACAGATGGCATATTTGTTTTTCTGTTAATATGGTGAACTATACTGAGATTTTCAGCATTGGCTCCACAAGAATACATCTTGAACAGCGAAAGAGGGGTCACCTAAAGGAAGGTCAGCTGTCTGAGCCCCAAAACAGCATAAACACATACCCAGGGGACTGGTGCTTAGTTTTGCAAGCACTAAGATCTGGGTCTGTAAGAACAGGGATACTGTCTCACGTTTTCACTACACTTCCAATGTAGATGTACACACTTGAATGCACGTTTACTCACTTAGAATACCTGGCAGCAGTAAGTGGACGTGCCATGACTGGCTGACTCCTTGCTTCAGCAAGCCTCCCTGAAGCCCAACAGGGATGAGAAGGTGGCTTGGTGAGCATGGCACCAGCACAAAGAGACTCAGGGATGCCTCCTGCATACTGGCCAGACCGTGACACAACCAGAGTCATGGCTGAAGTAGGCCTCTCTCCCAACAGTGCTGTGGGACATTCCTGCTCCTATCTGACTAAAGCCCTACTTAACAATACTCTCGATTTCATAAGCCCTAAGCTAATTAAGATGTCCAGCAACTATTTCATACTATGATATAATGTTTATTTAGAAAATTCTTGGAGCACAGGGGTTTATCACAATCATGACATTGCCTATATTCACGAAAGGAATTTTAGCTAATTTCAATACCTGGGACTCAAAGTCAAATTTCACAGAAAAATACTTTTTTGCTTTAGCTTATTTATTAGACTTTATAATTTTTGTTTGCTTTTGTTGTTTTCATTTTTTTGGTGCTAGGGATGGAACTCAGTGCCTGTGCTTGAAAGGCAAGCACTCTAACCACTGAGCTAAAACCCCAACTCCTATACTTTACAAACAATGAGTCATATTATATTTTTTGAAATAGGATTAGAAAAATCTATTTGTGAAAATAATCAAGTTTTGATGGAAACAAAACTCAAAAATGTTATAACCACTGAAAAACCAAACAGCTAATTAGCTTACTACATATATCAATGTATTTGTTTTTAATATAGACTTTATTTGTATTAGTATATTACTTACCAGAAAACTTGATTTCAGTAGAGTTAAACATAGTTTTCCTAAATATCAAAGGTCCTGATTTCTAAAATGAAAAATATAGGAAAATCCTGTTAAAATTTGTTTTCTCTATTTAAGAATAGTTTTACTCTACAAAATATAGAGCTCTAATTCTTCCACTCCCTCATCTCAGCAGAGGGAGCATCTTTTAAAATATAAATCTGATCGCCTCACTCCCTTGGTTACCATCCTGTCCAGCGTGTCTACAGCAGCAGACCTGAGTGAGGATGAGAAGTGACCCTGCTGGAGCGGCCTCTGGAGGTCTCTGCCGGGGCTGGTAGCACACAGGAGGGAAGGGCTGTGGCCAGTCCAGGTACCGCTGCTCGGATGTGATATTAACGACTCTTTCCTTCCCCAAATGTCATGGCTTACTGCTGTAATCACACACCAGAACACCTACAGACACTGCAGTCAAGGCCTGCTCACCTCTCTAGCAATGTAATTCTAGTCTCAAAATGCATGACACTCCTTCCTACCCTCAGGACCATAGTAGTCAACCTGAACTTACTTAAAATTGTTTTCTTTCTTTTTTTTTTTTGGTGCTGGGAATCGAACTCGGGCCCTTACGCTTGCAAGGCAAGCACTCTAACCACTGAGCTAAATCCCCAGCCCAAAATCGTTTCCTTCTTAAAAATCGTTTCTCATGCTTTTTCTTCACTTAGTTAGCTCCTTGTTACTCTTCAAAGACCAACTAGAAAGCACTTTGTGGATGTGGTAGAACTGTTTACTTTTCATCAGTGAGGCCTTGGGCTTGATCCCCAAGGACCACACCTTCTCCATATGGTCTCCAGCACTCATTCTATTTCATATCTCTTACCACAATTAAAATCAAACAGTCCTTCCCAAGAATAAAAGTCATGTGAGAAGAGACTACGCTACATGAACAAATGGCTAGTACAAGGATAGCAATAAAACTCTAGCCCAGATCACTCCTGTGAGCCCCACCTCCACATACCCAACTGCCTAAGCCTTGCCCACTAGGATGCCCAACAGGCACACCATACTGCCCTGCTCTGTACCACACACATTCCTCTCTGCTCTTCACCAACTCTTCCCACACTGTCGTCTACTTTGAAGATGAAGCCATCCAGCCACCCAAGTTATAGCTCCTTCACTTCCACCACTCAATCCCCAACACATCCCTACTTTATCTCACAAGCCATTTCCAAATTTAGTTCTTTCTCTCCATTCTGCCACTGGCAACTTAACTCAGCCCCTCAATATTCCTGCTTAGACTTCTGCAGCAGTGTAACTGGTACTTCTGTCTCTAACCTATAATTTACCCTTAGGGGGCAGCCAGAGTGATCAGCATTTATGTCGAAAGCCCTTCAGTGGTTCTCTCATTCACACCCAGAATTAGCAAGTGGTGTAGCTAACCCTCACCTGTAAATGGGATGTCTGGGCATTAAAAAAAAAAGTTTTAAATTAGTTGATATCATAAAATATGGTTCCCAGATTCACTTAAAAAGGAGACCTGGCAATTCTGTGCCTACCCTGCCATTAAGTATTCAACCAGAGCCAAATGTCAGCTGCCCACTTGAGGTTGAAAGCAAGCACAGGTGCGGAATGGCTGTGGCATGCTGAATCCCCTTGAGCATCCTGCCAGAACCTCACTCAGCAGAAGCACCATTCCTGCACTGCTGCTGCTCAACCTCCTTTTCTTACCAAGAAAATACCTACTCGAGACCAGCCACTCCTCTCCATCAGAAAGTGGGGGTAGGTTGGCTTCCTCACTGCTCCTACAATACCCCGAGTATGCTCCTGCATACATAATTCCACATCAATCTCTTGTCTCTACTACTGTGTGAACTTCCTGAAGGAATGGGCTGGGTGTACAACTCACTTTGGCGAAAGCAAGGATCACTCTAGTGCACGGCATACAGTGGTGCTCAAAATGCTGAACTTTTAGACGAAAGAACCATTTCTTGATGGATTTGCAGTATAAATAAAAAGAAAGCCCCACTCCCTCTTCCTGTTCTTAAAGTTCCAACAATTTGATATGGGGAAAAACAAAAAACTGCCCACTTTCTGCAAAGAAGGGCTTCATAGACCACTATTGGCCTGAGTTAGCCCGCAGTAAAATTAGAAATAATTAGCCTGACTGAATTTCCAGCACCTAAAAACTTCTCTTCCTCCTGCAAGAACGAAACTCATTCTTCCCCCATGGCCTTCTGGATTCTCATCATGCAAAGTATACTTGGCAACGACTTTTACACACACACTCAAGTAGACTAACAGCTTGCACACTGCTGATTCACTTCCATTATGTTTTATTCTTCGTTTATGATATCTGCTAAGTTGCATTCTCTATAGAAACGTCACAGACAACATTTTGCTTTTTGCTGTTGAGGGTAATTCAATGGAGATGCACAGGTTATACCACTGGTGAAGAGCACAGGGCATCAACTCAGAAGAATCTTGGAAGAAATGGCTGCACTGAATCTCAAAGATATAGAAAAACACCTACATTTGTCCTTCTGTGTAGCTCTTGCACTGCAGGAAGTATCTGTAACTTCTGGTACTATCTTTTCTGATTAAGGAAAACAAAATATAAATTCCACCTTTAGAACTTGGACATAATTTCGATGCATGTGGAAAATAACCCAAACAGAATTGGATGAGTCATCCGACCCCATAGAGAAGGAGATAATACCTCTTCCCGACTTCCTGTCTCTCTTTTGCAAGATTTTCCATAATTCAACCCCTGCCTTCCTCCCAGTCTCCTTTAACTACAGGACGCCAAGTTCTCTATCGGCCTAATCTAGTAAAGAATTTACACCCACAGGTGTCTCCAGACACATCCCGCTCCACCTCCACACACACAGTCCAGGAAGTGTGACAGGAGCCCTCGAGAGATACAGTAACTCCAGAGGAAAAGAGAGGTGGAGTGACTACTGCACGGTCCACCTCACTTAAAGAAAAAGCGGAAGTGGCCCACACGCTTTCTAAGTCGATTCTGCAACAGGAGAGCTGGACAGTCGTCCGGTGGGCCCCACGGCTGTGTGCTTCGGGCTAGAGATGCTTCTGGTGTGCCGAGGGATTCGGGGTGTGAGTCGCACACACCAGGACACGATGCAGCCGGACCGTGTCGGAGCCGAGCGAGGTGCCGGACTCGAGGAACGGAGACGCTGGCGAACAGGAAGAGCTGCCCCTGCCTGATCTCGACAGCTGTTCCTCGAAGCCTCGGTCGGGCCGAGCAGGGCTCGGGCTGAACAGGGGGCGCTCCTCGCCCCCGCACGGGGCACGCAAAGCCCCGGCGAGTTGTCATCGGGGCCCGGGGCAGGCCCGGCGGGAGCCGGGAGAGCGAGCCGCGGCCCGGCCCGGGGGCGAGCGAGCCCCGCGACGTGCCACGCCTCGGTCCCCACAGCACTTACGTCGTTGACAGTCTCCGTCCAGAGCCCGACCTCGGGGACGCCGTCCACAGCCGCCGGGGCCCAGCACAGGAGGCCGAGGGCGACGCGCAGCAGCCGGACCCCGGCGGGAAGGCGGCGGCGCGCGGCGGCCATCTTGACGCGGAAGCCGCACCTGGCGCGCGCGGACCCTGCCACGCCCCGAGCCCCACCTGGCCCAGCTCCGCCCCCGGCGGGCGGGTCCGAGCCGGGAAGGGGGTCGGGCTGGGCTGTGGAGGACGCTCCCGGGCCTCGGCGGGGAGGCGCGGAGCGAGCCTGGGAAGCTGGGCCGGGGCGTGGGGGCGGGGCCTGGGCGGGGCCTGAGCGCGGAACAACAGAACGTGGGGGCAGGCGGGGGCCGGAAGTGGGCGGGATCCTCGTGGGTGGGCGGGGCCTCTGGGGAGGACGGATCGCCGAGTGGGTGAGCACCCGGAACGTAGATGGGGCGCACCACAGAAAGCGCGGCAGGGCGGGGTGGGAGCCGGCCGTGGGGGCGGGGCGGGCCTTGGGGGCGGGATCGCCACGTGGGTGAGGGCGGTGGCGCAGAGATGGGCCAGGACGAGGACTTGGGGCCGCACGGGAAGGCGGGGTTCTGGGGCCGCCGGGCTGCGGAGCCGGTTCCCGCGGGGAGCTAGCCCTGCGGAATGCACCAAGCTCCGGGTCAGGACTGCAGTGATCAGTTAGGGCTATGGATGGAAAACGCACTGAAGTTCTGCTCCCGGGGTCCAGATTCTTCTACCCTCTGTGCCTGCGCCTGCCCTGACGCTCTCAGGTCTGGGGAAGCAAACCGCGTTTTAAATTTGTGGAAAGTGCCCCGGAAGTGCTGAAGCCAGGCAGAGCTAACTGAACACAAAGCGTTGTGTTTTGAATTTAACATGGGTTAGAAAGTTAATTTTCAGAACAAATAAAGTTGTCTGCTTGTTAAAAGCTAAGAGGTAGCAGGGCTTAGGTCTGTCTTGTGGTGTACTACTGGTAAAATTAAATGCATGCCCGGCACGTTCTACTATTAAAATTAAATAGATTTCTTGCTCTCTAGGAGAACTAGCTCATTGGTTACCAAATGTAAGTAGTAATGGATGAGATGACAAGAAAGATCATTTTGGTTGTCATAAGAAAAGTGTACCGAGGTGAGCAATGGGATAACCAGTTAAAAATACTGCAATAAAGCCCCGTCTGGTGACACACGCTGGTAATACCAGCACTCTGGGATGCTGAGGCGGGAGATCATAAAATAGGTTTAGGGAGAACTTGTCTCAAAATAAAGATACTGAGGATGTAGCTCAGTATGAAGGTCCTGGGTCTAATCCCCAGTAGCATTAAAAAAAGCAATAATTAAACACGACATCTTGTCATTTGGAGCAACATGAATGGACCTGTAGGACATTATGTTAAGGGTAAGAAGCCAGACACAGAAGGATAAATACCATGTGTTCTTACTCATAAGTGGAAGTAAGAAAGTTGATCTCACAGAAATAGAAGTGGTCACTACAGGCTAAGAAGTAAAGGGGAGAGAGGCCAGAGGAGAGATTGGACTATGGTTATAAAGGACTAGAAGAGAAAAATTCAAAGCCTTCCAACACAGTGAAATAATAATGTTTAAGGAGATGGAGATGCTAATTACCTTGATTTGATCGTTACATATTATGTACCTGTATCAAATTATCATACTCTATACCATCAATATGTATGATCATGTCAATTAAAATGTTTAAAGAATATTATAATTCACATGACCAGTTAATAATATTGCAGTAATTCAGAGATGATATCTTCAGCCATGGAAACAATCGAGGGGATAATGTGGATGGATTTCAGAGATACGAGGATAGAGCTTTTAAATGAAAACGACTTGGTGATTGTTTAGATACTGGGGCCCAGGACGGTGAGGAATCGAGGCTGGTGTTCAGGTTTCTGGTTAGAGTAGCTGAGATGTTGAACACCAGGAGGAGAAAATTTGAACAAATTAAATCCAAGCTGCACAGGAGGTATCCAAAAGGAGTTTTAGAGTGAACAGGTCACACGTGAGCCTGATGTCAGAAAAAACAATTGGGACTTTGTGGTCATGTTGATGTAGGTAGAGATCATTGTCATAGAAGATGGTGAGATCACCAAGGTAGATCAGGACAGTAGGAGGAGAGGTGCGTGCTGGAGCCTGAATCTTGGGGGTCAAAGGCCACAGCAAGGAGTAATTGGAGTACAGATATTCCTCATTCAATAACCTGTTTAATGACTGTTCAGACTTGCAACTTGTCTTTTTTTTGTACAGTTCTGTACCTCTGGTTTATAGAGCCTCAATGTCTCTTTTTGTACCATATACTTTGTTTATAAAGCACTATAATTTTTGCTGATTATACTGTACTGTACAGTAATGTCATTTTATGTTCTGTTATACATTATAGTACTACATGTAAGAGTTGTGCAAATAAAAGCAAAGTCATGAAGTTGGAGTTTCCTTTGACCATTTCTTTGTCAGAATATTGTAATGTACATACTATATGCAATTCCTAATTTAGTGACCATTTCTTTCAATGACCTAGTCGCAGGAATCTAACTCGATTGTTAGACAAGGATTGTCTGTAATTAGACCAATGGATTTCAACCATGGTTGCACAGCAAAGTCAAGGAGGAGTTTTACAAAATAGCTAGTCGTGGCTGGGCATGGTGGTACGCAACTGTAACCCCAACACTGGGGAATCTGAGGCAGGAAGATCATGAGTTCAAGGCCAGCCTGGGCTACATAGAGAGATCTTCTGTCCAAAAAAAAAAAAAAAAAAACAAAAAAAACCCAGTCACTAATTTGGGAAAGAGGAATTAAAGATTGTGTAATTTTTAATCTATTTAAATTATCCTATAAACTTCCACTAAGATAGTGTAACCAAAAACACACAGGCAATATGTACAATCTGCAACACGTGCACTAACCGAAATCTAAGTGAGTGCTGTTAGCACTTAGGAAGGAAGAAGTGGGGGAAACGATGAGGTACCAGACAGTCCCGAACGTGGGAGAATCCCACACTCCCTGCAGGTACTATACTCTGGAAATCCAAGAGCAGCAGCCAGAGCGGAGAAGCCCTGTAGGATCCAGCTGGCAGTGAGGGCAAAAAAGACCCTGAGAAACGGCGCGATCATCCTAGGGGAGTTTAGGCCTTATAAATTCTTTGAGCTGATGAATAAAACTTTCATCCAAAGCAAAGTTCTACAGAAAAGGAACTTTTTTATAAAGGGAATTTCAAATTCAGCAGCAGGAAAAATAGGCAGGAAAAATAGAACAAAAGAAAAATATGAAAGTTCAGATAATAATTGGGCGAGGTAAGCTGGGCCTGGTGACTCAGGCCTGTAATCCCAGCACTGTGGTAGACTGAGGCAGGAGGACTGCAAGTTTGAGTCCAGCCTGGACAACTTAGTGACTTAGCAAGATCCTATTGTTACCGGCTTTTGGGGTGCTGGAGTCTCTAGAGGTGGTTTCTGGGTTCTTGCTGTCCTGAGCAAGATAATGAGATTTTACACTGACTAAAGGTCGGAAAAGAAACATGCTCTGCAGAGCAAGTTTGGGCCAAGTAACAATAGGAAAAGGGGCTGGGGATTTAGCTTAGTGATTAGAGTGCTTGCCTTGCAAGCACAAGGGCCTGAGTTTGATCCCCAGCACCACAAAAAAAAAAAAAAAAATAGGAAAAGAAGTGCATCCTACAGCATGAAAGGGGACTACTATGTTAAGAGAAAAGGCAGTAGCAGAGGGCTCAATGGCGACTGTCCTCTTCTGTCTCCCACTGCTCAGGCTGACAGATCTAGGCTGTCCTATTGGAAACTTGCTTGAGTTCTTGCAAGAAGAGTTGAAGACAGCACAGGTCGGTTCCACTTATAGGGCCTTGGGAACTGCTCTGCGCATGTGTCCTGGAACTTGCAATCAACAGGTCAAGCCCATTTTCCCCATTCTGCCACACCCTCATCTCCTGCCTCAGTTTCTCAAAACGAGAAATGAAAAAAGGGCTGGGGATGTAGCTCAGTGCGAAGGCCCTGGGTCCAACTCTCAGCACCACACACAAACACATGCACAAACACATACACTCCCCCCCACACAAAGTGAATGAGATGAAGAAAACCAAGAAAATATGAAAGAAAGCCAAGACAATCTTTCATGAAAATAAGAGGAAGTGCTGCAGGATGAAGCTAGAAGATCTATTTAGTCCAGTACTTCTTGATAAAAGTTCAGAAAAACTAATTTCACACAAGATAAGTAGTAATAAAATTACACATATAAAATCAATGTAAGATAAAAGAAGATATGGAGCGGAATACATTCCTTTACAAAAATGACAGGATGCCAAAAAGACATGCCCATGAAAAAGTTGAAAATCAAAATCTAATATTTGTGAGATAAAAGAAAGAAATTGGTAGGAGATAATATGAATAAGCAACAAAAATTAGAGTTAGGAAACTTGCGAAGAAAGGTGATAGACTTCAGGAAAGCTACACCTTTGGCTTATTAATTTTAATATTTGACTATGTAAGAAATTCGGGAAGATTGTTATATTAAACACTTTTTTCACATACTTCCAGTTGCCTTCATTTTTTTTTCTCTCTAAATCAATAATCTCTGAGTTTAGTTTTGATTTGAGGCTTTGCATATATATGCCTGAAGACTGTATCTCTGATATTTCTTCTTCCCATACAGCTGGTAATTATATACCATATATATATATATATAATTTCCTATTGTGTTGAATTTTTGTTTATAATGCTTAGTATAGAATACTTACAAAGTAATTTAGAATTTCAAGAGCATGGTCTCTAGAACAGTAGCCAATGATCACCAGTAGATGGCAGTAGCAGATTGACGATATTTTGTATAAACTTGCATCCTCCCTAAAGATTTTTTAATCTGATTTTAAACTACTCATTTCAATTGGAGTCGCTATATGTATCTCTGATTTTTTTGAATTAATGAACTTTATTTTTCTAGTACTTTTAGGGTCACAACAACAAAATTGAGGGGAATATGTAAAATTCCCATATTCTCCTCATCTTACCCACAACCTTCCCTCCATCACCACCCCCAAGTGCCTCTAATTTAAATCATTAAAACATGAATTTAGTCAGAAAATCTTGTGCATCTTACTGAGTACTAGGTTTGTGTAATTGTACAGATTGCTAGAAATAGAGTCAGCAAGGATTTTACATTATTAAAGAGCAAATACTTCTATTTGTTAGATTTTTTTTCTATCCTGTGATAAATTAGTTTCTGAGGCAGATTAGGGTTGGCATCACTTAAGCAAATCAAGCAGTACTTAGTACCTCCTCCTCCAAGGCATAAAACACACTCCCTGGTATAATGGAAGGGTCACACAGGAGAGATTAACAGGACAAGGCCGAATGCGTGAAGTCCTGAAGTGTTTTATTAAGTATATATAACTAAGTATATGTAATATAATCTATTAGGAGGGCTCTATAGGCAATTTTTTAAGGTCTTTGCTTTTTAAAAATTTTCTTCATTTGGATTTGCCCCTGAAATAAGGATTTGCATGGAAGTCATTTGCAAGGGAAATGCAGTAAACACCAGTAGCAGAATGTTAGGGCTGAATTGTGTTGCCCATTACAATCCATATGTTCAAGTCCTAGTCCCCAGTACCTAAGAACGGGACTACCTGGAGAAAGAGATAATTAGGGTAAAACGAAGTCTTTAGTGTGGGCCCTAATCCAGTATGAACAGCTTACTTATAAAAAGAGAAGATTAGCCAGGCATGGTGGTGTACACCTGTAATCCGAGCATCTAGGAGGCTGAGGCAGGAGGATCACTGTAGGTTTGAGGCCAGCCAGGGCTCCACAGTGAATTCAAGGCCAGCCTGACCTAAATACCAAGACCCTGTCAAAACCAAACAAACAAAAAAGAAGATTGGGACACAGACCTACCCTGGCAGAGGACCCTGTGTAGACAGGAGAAACCAGCCACCTACAAGCCAAGGAGCCAAGGAGGGAGCATGGCAGAAGAAACCAACCTTATCAACGACTGGATCGGGGACTTTCAGCCTCTAGAACTGTTGTGTAAGCCACCAGCCTTCTGGTGCTTTGTTTTGGCAGCCCTGCCAAACTAAACCAGGCAGCGAGCAAAAGGCCTGGAAGGGAATAAAGACAGTAAAGGAGGCATAATAAAGCTAGCTACCACTGTAGGCAAAGGGAGCGTAATCCAACAGAGAAGCAGGGAAAAGCACAGGATGCATCTTTCAGGGTTGCCTCACACGCGTGATGCAGGAGCTGGGATATTCGTATACAGTCCCCGAGTTATGATGGTTCCATCTGCAAGTTTTCAACTGTACGATGGTGCAGTAGTAACGCACATTCAGGAGAAACCATACTTGGAATTTTGGTCTTTTCCTTGGCCAAATCGGCGATAGGGGATCCGGCACTCTTGGGCGATGCTGGGCAGCTTGACATCAGCTTGACACGAAACGACTGACACACTGAGTGAACTGTGACGTCCTGTAGGTTGGATGCATTAAAGTCATTTTCAACTCGGGATATTTTCAACTTTGTGATGGGTTCATTACACTTAATTATAAGTGAGGGAGCAGATGTTCTCACATTCTTTAGTCCTTGGTAGAGGGTTATCCCTGGGCGGGCAGCGTCAGCCCACCCCACGGCAATGAGCAGCAGGAAGGACACTGCAGGGCACCGACAGATCCCTGCAGAAACACACCCTGAAATATTTGCAAATGAGCTTACCTCCCTGGGATTTGCTTCAAAAATCATACGAGAGGAGAAGAAGTGAGTGGAGACGCTGGTAAAATACGATTGCCTCTGTGCTGATCATTTTTTAAAGCCTGGAGATGGATACATGGACATGCACACAGCTCTTCTGCCTGTGTATAAATTTGAAATTTTCCATAATAAAAAGGTCACGATAAGTGTGCATTAGAGGCTTTTGTTAGAGGAGTAATAGGAACCAGGTTTACCCTTCTGCCCAAAATAAGAATAGACCAGACCAAGTACATGAAACAATAGTTTTTTAGGGCACTAGACTTAGATACTGAAAGGCAGTCCTGACGAAAGGAAAAACAAAACTGAGCCTCATGACAGCCCTACATTACTGGGCGGAGAGAATTTTCAGGTCACTGTACAGGGTAGAGGAACACAAATGGAACCTGGCGGATTCCAAGAAGACAGAACCTGGATGAGTCAGGCAGTCAGAATTTACAGGACGGAATATGGAAAGGAGAGAGTGGTGCAGAGGAAGAATTCCAGAGGTCTGCAGAAGGCCCCTTTTAGATTTTCAGCAGAGAACTTAGCCACCGCATGTGAAGAAAATACAGTCATTCTTGTCCCTCCAGATTTATGGAGGATCAGCTCCAGGACAGCCCCCATCGTATGCCCCAAATCCTCAGATGCTCAAGTGCCTTATGTAAACCAGCCTCGTATCTGCGTGCATCTCATGCTCCAGTGTACCTGAAGTCTCCAGATTACTTACTATACCTAATACGATGTGAATGCTCTCTAAATAGTTATATTGTATTGTTTAGAGACAAATGGCATGAAAAAAAGCCTGTACATAATATGTATTCAGCAGAGATTCAACTTTTTTTTTTGTACTGCATGTTTTCCACCTGCAGTTGGTTCAATTTGTGGACAGAGGACCCGCAGACACAGAGGGCTGACTACACAAGAGGCTGAGAGAAGAATCAGCAAAAAGAATAAGAAGGGCTGGAAAAGTGCCTGTTCTCACCAGCTAACCCAGAAACTTCCTAATTCACAGGGCACTGGATGGAATACTTAAAGGGTCTTGCCTCAATACAGTAGCTGGGAATAATAAGCATTAAACAGGCCCTGAATTTCTAACAAATCTTTAGTGCAAAAATCCAAAAGAACGAAACTGTTTCCGAGTAGCTTAACTACATCTTAGAACAAGGCTCAAGAATATTCACAGGAAGGCAAAATCTGCTACCTCCAACAAGGTAAAATTGTAATGTCTGGTATCCAGTCAAAGATAATGAGGCATGTGGTGAACTAGGATATTGTGAGACATCAAGAGGAGAAATTTGGGCTGGAGATTTAGCTCAGTGGTTAGAGTGCTTGCCTAGCAAGCACAAGGCCCTGAGTTTGATCCCCAGCACCAAAAAGAAAAAAAAAAGAGGAGAAATTTAATCAGGTGAAACTGATCAGAACTGGAGCATATGTAAGAATGAGCAGGAAAGGGCATTTAAAATTATCATAACTATATTCCATATGTTCAAAAAGTTAAGTAGGGACATGGAAAGTAGAAGAAAATAAAATCCAACTTTCTGAAGATGAAAAATACAGTGCTTGAGGATAAAAACACTAGATTGGGGTAATGTTAGGTTGGCTATTGCAAAATAAAAATTAGTGAATTTGAGATAAAAATAGAAACTAAAATCTTGAAGAAAAAATTATTTTAATTGACTATCAGTAAATAGTCAGGTTGTCAACTATATGCGTAACTTGATTCACAAAAGGGTGAAGAGATGAAAAAAGAATTTGAAGAAAAAAATGGTTGAAATGTTCTCAATGAAAACTAAAAATGCATAGATCCAAGATCAGTTAAAGCCATATAAAAGAAACATGAATAAAACAACATCAAGACATATCATAAGCACACTGCACAAATTAGAAGCAAAAAATTCTTAGCAATCAGAGCAAAAAATAATTTTAGGTACAAACAAACAAGAGAAAGATAATACCAATTTGTCCTGAGAAACAATATGAGCAAGAACAGAGTGGAAGAAAATCTTTTAGGACTGCCAGAAAAAAAAATGTCTGTCAACCTCGAATTCCATACTCAGCAGAAGTACTTTTCAAAAATGAAGGACACAGTAGTGTTAGCAAATAGTTAGGGCAGATGGAGAACCAGTAACGTGGGTGGTAAAAGAATTTACCAAGGTCAAAATAAGAAAAGACAAAAAGGTTTATTGAGGTCAGCATACACTGTCATGGGGGAAGGGGGCGAGTTTTCAGAAAAGAGTCATATTGTGAGGGTAAGGGACTAGCGTTTTTAATAAGGGTTTGAGGACATGAATAAGAGTCTAGGCAGCAAATCTAGATATCCCAGGAACGTCTTTCCGGGGTCGCCTCATTTCTACTGCTATTTTAGGAACACCTTTATTGTAACTAATGTTGCACATTCAAGTTGCAAACTGACAAGGTCTACTCTGGTGTTGTAGAAGGCCCTTCAGATTCACATAAGGAAATATACACGCATTAACTTTAGAGAGGATGTGTCAAGGCTCACTGGGAGGAATGAATAGGACTTAATATTTACTCTGCTCTCGTGCCCTCTCTAGTCAGCGCTGAGATAGTGCCTTGTGTGTTGGGCAGGATCGCGCTGCAGAAAAGTTCTACTGCTGAGGGTTTGTTTAACCCTTTCGTCACCAATGGGTAATCCCTCCCAGATTGTTGAAAAAACAAGCCAGAACTGTACGAACCAATTGAGTTGGCACGCTAGGAAAACAGAGACATCTTCAATGCAGTCGCCAAGTCTCACAGTGATTTCACTGGTCCTTGCGCCAAGCTGAGCTGGTGCGGTGGCGCTGTTGGTCTTTAAACTGCAGAAGCTGGGTTCCCAGTGTTTTCTTTCAAACCAGCAGGGGCAGTGTAGACCTTATTTTCCAGTTATTGTGTCCATGTGTCCTAATCTGTCCAGGGGCTACCCGAGGGACTGACAGGTTTTCCCTTGCTTTCCCTAACTCAGAACGCAGGCAGGTAAAGTAGAAAGCACTGCTCATAAGAACTGTCTCCTAGCTTGTCATGGTGGCACACACCTGTAATCCCAACCCTCTGGGGAGGCTGAGGCAGGAGGGTTGCAAGCAGCTCAGCACAGAGGCGCTAGGTTCAATCTCCAGTAATGGGAAAAAAGATCCTGCCTAGTGCCTACACATTCACAGATGTGCCTGGTGTGGATGGAGACGTACCATAGACCATCCAAGTCCTGCAGAAGGAGCTGGTGGGATTCTTTGGGTAATTGGGACATCTCAAAGCAGCAGCATAACGAGGGATTTGGAAGCCATGCACGCTCAAGAAGGCCCGAGAAGATGCTGCCCCGGGCTGCCCCAGGCTCAGAGGGAGCCAGATCTCTTCTGAAAGAGTCTGCAACCCACAGCCTATCCGCAAACATGGGGAGCGGTGTTTGGCTTTCTTGTTTTTTTCTTCTCTTTTTGTTGTTGTTTACTTTGGGGTTTTTGTTTCATCTCCTGGCATTCAAGAAAATCATTGTCAAAACATATATAGCTAATTTTGTGAGAGTTTTTGTCTTGAATGAGTGTTGATTTTTATAATTTTTTGGTCACTGAGATAATCCCATATTTTTCCCCTTTATGCTATAAACATGATGTAAGTCATTAATTTATCTTTCATAACAGTTTAATTGAGATGTAATTCACATACCATGAAATTTACCCCTTGTGCTAAGTGTGGCGGTGTATGCCGGAAGTTCCAGCACTTGGGAGGTCGAAGCGGGAGGATAGCTGTGAGTTTGAGGTCAGCCTGGACCACAGGGAGTTCAAGGACAGCCCAAATTACATAGCAAGACCGTGTATCAAAAAAAAAAAAATAAATAAACGCCCCTTTTATTATGGTAAAGTATGCACAAATAAAATTTAACATTTTAAGTGTACAGTTATGTAGTGTTAAGTACTTCACATTGTTGTGGAGCCATCTTTACCATCCACCTCCAGGACTTTCTCATATTCCTTGATGAAACTCTGTACCCATCCATCGTTAACTCTGCTTCCCTCTTTCCCTAGTCCTTGGGGCCACACCATCGTACTCTTTGCTTTGTGAATCTGATCACTCTAAGAACTTCAAAAGTGGACTTGAGATAGGAATAGGGTGCGGCTTGACCTGGCTGGTAAGATGCACATGACCTTGGGGGCGTGGCCTTGGTGCGAAATTCCAATCACCCCTCTTCTCACAGGATCGGGAAACTCTCACGAGAACAGAATCCAGCTATATGTGAACGGCACCGCAAGTTCTTGCTGTCTCCCTCTTTTGCTCTCCTAACCCCCTCTGCCTGCTGACCCCAAACCCTGCTCCATTTTTAGCTCCCCAGCCTCCCACTCCATTTCGGATTCCCTAACTGCAGCAGCAGCTGGTTATTTCATTTACCCGGCAAAACCAGTCTCCCTTTTGTTACTTAAATAAACCTCCTAATGCCCTAAAATTCGCTCCTGCAATTCATTGCCCGTGTGAGTAGAGAACCTGGGACGCCTGTTGCTCTCCTGCATCAGAACCATATAATATTTATCCTTTCCAAGGTTCATCCATGTTGTAGCTGTCTGAATTTCCTTCCTTTACTGTATAATGTTCCATTGTATATCACATTTTATTCATCCACCCATCTGTTGGTGGACATTTAGCTTCTTTCCACCTTTCGGCTATTTGGAACAGTGCTACTGTGTATAAGGTTTTGTTTGAAGATGTTTCGATTAAAAAAATTTTGTTGTTGTTGTACTGGGAATTGGACCTAGGGCTCTGAATGCATTAAGAAACACTTTGTGCTGCTCAACTATACCCCAGTCTAGTTCGGTCCTTTTGACTCTATACCTAGAAGTGGAATCGCTGAGTCATATGGTAACTCTGTTTAACTTATTGAGGAACTGCTGAACTTATTTCCCAAAGCGTCTGCACCATTTTACAATCCCATCAGCAACTGGCTTTGTTAGGGCTGTAGTAACAAAACATCCTAGACTGGGTGGCTTGAACCACAGGAATTTATTTCCTCCTAGTTCTAGAGACCGGAAGCCCACACTCAAGGTGCCAGCAAGGTTTGTGTCTGGCGAGGGCTGTCCCTGCACGGATTGCAGTGGTCACCTGCTCCCTGTGGCTCCTGTGACCTCTTCTTTATGCATTTGTGGAGAGAGAGGGCACAGGTGAGCTCTCTGGGGTTTCTTTTATGAGAACACTGATCTGTAATCTCTTTTAACTTCACTACTTCCTAAAGGGCCCCGTCTAATACAAACACCATTGGGGCCTAGGGACTCAATATTGGGCTTTGGGGGAGACCCAAACATTCAATTCATAGAACAATGTATGGGGATTTCAATCACTTCGCATCCTTGCCAACACCTATTGCCTAACTTTTAGATCACATTCCTTTCAGTGGGCGGGACATAGTATTGCATCGTGGTTTTGATTTGAATTTCCCTAAGAATTGTGTTGAGCATTTATTTATATGTTTATTGGCCATTATAGACTTCTTATTTAAAGGACAAATATTTATTCAAATCCTTTGCTCAGTTTAAAATTGGGCTACTTGTCCTTTTATTGCTGAGTTGTGAGAGTTCTTTATATATTTAAATTTTATGTCCTTTAAAAAATCTAGCCTGGCAGTCTCTTTCTTTTGATTGGAATGATCAGTTTTTAACATTTATCGGACTATCCATCCCTGGCTAAACGAGAAACTTAGTGAATACAAAGCTAATGTGTAAACGTCCTGAACTTGGAATATACTTTGTAAACCATAAACAGATCCACCAGCAAAGTGTGGAAATCTAGCGAGCTCAAGACCAATCATTGTCTTAGTGGTAAGCTATACGGGCCCAAGACTGCTTTACTGAAAGGCAGGCTAAAATATAAACGCAAATATGATTTTAAAAAAATGAACTGAGCAGAGATATCAGTGGCCAATACACTACGGGAAATACATGAACTTCGGGCTAATCCAGGCAAGTCACTAAACACATAAGCAGCCAAAACAACCACCTGTGGAAGAAGACAGCGTAAGAATTAAGGGTTTCTGTCATATGTAATTAGAAATATTCAGTTTCAACAGAGTATGTGAACTTCAAGTAAATAAGAATGTTATCCCATACATAGGAATAAAAATTGTCCTGGTAAAATCCTAGATGCTGAAGTTAGCAGACAAATACTTCATTATAAAAAAGTGTCTATTAATAAACGTGCTCAGAGAACTAAAGAAAATCATGCTTTAAACATTTTTATCTTAAAACCAAGTAGAGGGTCAGGCATGGCGGTGCACACCTGCAATCACAGGCGCAGGAGGATCTCCAGTTCGAGGCCAGCTTAGGCTGCAGAGCGACACTCTGCCTCAAAAAAAAAAAAAAATCAAATAGACAATAGTAATAAATATATGGAAGTTACAAAAATAAGTAAGTGGAACTTCCAGAGTTAAAAAAGTACAATAACTGAAATGAAAAACGCACTAAAAGGGCTCATGATATGAACTGGCTGAAGGAAAAAATCAGCCATCTTAAGACAGATCATTAGTGATGATACTGTGTGAGCCAGAAACTAAAAGGGAGCAGGGAGCTACGGATTTCTACCCGGGGAGGAGAAACCACATTAAAGCAGCCACCAGGAATCGCGGTGCGGGGAGGAGCAACCCGCATTCCTTCACCCGCTCCGACTAGTGTGGTCATAGAATTGGGATTTTCAAACCCCAGCTGATGGCCTTTTAATTTTAAGTCACATGGGGCAGCACCTTAGAGCTTGCTCCGAGGAGGACAACTGATTTCTCCTTCTGCCGTTCTTGGCCATCTGAACAGTGCCACAGGCTTGGCTGATCTGCTTCCTTGTGGCATTAACGGACTTCAACAAAAAGCGCAAGTCAGAGCATTTGGAGGAACGTGCTTTAAAAGAAATCGCCTCATTTGAAGCCATCTCTGCCCTCCCCTGGACTGTCAAGAAGCAATTCCTAGAACTTGCTTCTTTGGAAGGTCCCAACACTTGGAACACAGCCTTCCTCTCTGGAGATCTGCGAAGGGCTAAGTTGGTTGTAAGTGACCTCAAATGACTGTTGACTGAAAATACTTTCTTGGTTAGAATTTTAACTGTGCAGTCTCAATAAATTAAAAATTATGTTTTTAATGAGTGGGAAGGGCTAATATACAGAATTCTCAACCTTCTCTCCCATGCCTTCTTTTCTTTCATTTTTGAGACAGGGTCTCACTATGTAGGCCAGGCCAAGCCAGGTGCTGGTGGCACATACCTGTCATCCTAGCACTTGGGAGGCTGAGGCAGGAGGATTGCCATTTCAAGACCAGACTGGGCTCCATAGTGAGTTCGAGGTCATATTGGACTACATAGCAAGACCCTGTCTCAAAAATAAATAAATAAGTAAAATGAAAATTCTATGTAGTCCAGGTCAGCCTTGAATTTACTATGCAGCCCAGAATATCCTTGAACTCATGCTTTTCCTGCCTCAGCCTCTTGAGCGCTGGGATTACAGGTACTTCACCATGCCTGGCTCTCAAATGTCTGTACATTTTAATAAAAGATAATATGCATGAAAATATTCTGAAGTAATGGTCTGTGGTCCACATTTTCTAGAAATAACCATTAGGTTTAGATACCAATAAATCAGTTACTCATGCTTTTGAAAGTAAAACAGAAGGGTAGCGAGGTGCGAAATTAGGGCACAGTAAAGCAGCTGGGCAACTGGGTGTGCTTCAGGGCACGTACACAGAACGCCTTCAAGCCCTGCACCTGATGCCAATCAGATAGTGCCGTCTTCAATTCCGGTGTGAGATCAAGGGGGGTTTTGATGGATGGCCCAGATCTGCCGTCAGAACGGGGGGATCACAGACAGCGGCCATTGAGCTCATGGTGGCTGTGAGCCTTTTCACGGGGCCACCCGGTACTCTGCGGGGCGTGTTGTACCTCTTTTCCTATGTTAACGGGCCCACACGCGGCCTGCGGAACACTTCTTTTCAGAGCACTCTTTTCCCTATTTTTTTTTAACTTTAAATACCTTTAATAAATGCCAGACCTCTATGGTTTTTGCTTGTCTTCCGCAAATCTTTGAACAGGACAAGAACCTTGGAATGGACCCCTGGCTGCCCCAGCACCACTCTAACAGTAATTTTGTTTTTACTTAGAGCTTTAAGAGAGAGAACATGAAATCTAAGTATGGGAACATTCTGTGTTACCGAGGTAGTCACTAAAAAAACCCAACACTTCCTGTTTTCCCATTTATCACCCAGAGTAACTGCAAGTCTTTAGGGAAGTGAAGTTGCCGCTGCAGCTGGTTTATTTGGGGGTCAGTCGTCTTCCCATTGACTCAGCAGAAGTTCCAACTTGCCGAAGATACAGAAGAGGAGAAGTCGCAGGCTTGATGTTTATGAATGAGGACCAGTCTGGCCACAGTTGGTCTGATTTGTAAGATTACATGGTAGTTTGGCTCATTTCCTGAGTGGGGAACTTCTGCTTGGTCTGGTGGACACAGAGGCAAAGAGACAACGTCCCCTCCCTGGGACGGCATCCCGTCCCACGCGGGTCCTCAAAGGCTGTTGATGAAGCCTCCAGTTTGCCCTAATCCACACAGTCAGTCACTAACCGTCAGTCACTAACAAGGTTGCTTGCTCCAGGGAAAGGACGGGTTGCTTGCTCCTGAGCCCAACAGCTCACTGAGGTGAGGAACAAGGACCCTTGTTCTTCATTCTCAACTTTCCAGACTGTGTAGATCCCTGGCTAAGGTGAACTTCTCTTTCTCTGTTTGACTTTTACCTTTGAGTGAGTTTCTGTTACTTTGGAGGGAGCTGGTAACATAGCAGGGAAAGTGTTTTAGTAAGACAAGTGTTTCTCACACTGCATGAGGGATGATGCCTTGAACCGGGGGAGGTTCTTTTAACATCCCTGCCTCGCCCCCTCCTTGTCCGGTCATGTCAGGGGAAGGCATTGGTGTCCTCCCTGCACATTTGCTCAAGGAAAGGCAGGTGCCCACATTTATATGCGGGCAAGGAGACTTGGCAGGACAAAGCCATTCAACCCTGTCTGGCCACCTGTCTGGGCTTGTAGGGCAGAGTACTTTGGTTTTCTCGTAAGAGACATCCTGGTCCTTGCTTGTCCTCTTAATGAGTAAAAAGGCAAGAAAGAGATAAAAATTGAAAAGAAAGAAAGATAGAGGGAGGGAGGGAGGGAGGGAGAGGAGACAAAGAAGAGAGATGGGGAGGGGAGAGGAGAGGAAAGAAATTCTCACCAGGCAGAGCAAATCTCAACCTGTAGGTCACGAGTGTTTCTGGAATTTGTTTATTTCCTTACCCTCCTGACCTCCCAGCCCTTGTCCCAGCTTAGCTAAAGACAATGACGAGGCTGTTTCTCCCTATTTCCTCTCCTCTACTTTTTGACTGTAATACCCACTTACAAAACTAATTTGAGTTCACACAACAGAGAATATAAAAGGCTATTTTCAGTTTATGCTCAGAAGACAATCCAAGAGTGTGCCAAGGATCAGATGGGTCGAGGGTTAAATTTTCCCAAATTTGCAAGCGCAGATCCAAAATTCTCAGTGAAATACAAATAGGTGGCGCCATAGTAGCCCAGCTTTGTTCTCTCTCAACATGCTACTTTTTTGGGTATGTTACTGTATTTTGGTTTTTCAGACAGGGTCTCATTATGTAGCCCAGGTTGGCCTTGAACTTGCAACCCTCCTGTCTGAGCTTCCGGAGCACTAGGATTACAGACATGTACCAGCACACCTGGCTTCATCATGTCACTTTCAGCAGTGCACCACTCGTGCCCTACTGTGTGCTAGATGAAGTGAATTTCCCTGCTATGTTTGTTGATGTCTCAAGAAAAGTCAGAAACCGCAGCTTGATCAGCTCTTAAACGCTCCTGGGGCAGAACTGGCCCAGGTTCCCAGCCCTTCACAGGTCACACGGAAAACACTGGGTTGACTGGACAGGATGGTCAAGGGGTGGTGGCAGGACATTTGATGAACAATTAATTATATATATATATATATATATATTTTGGTGCTGGGGATCGAACTCAGGGTCTTGTGCTTGCTAGGCAAGCGCTCTTACCACTTGAGCTAAATCCCTAGCCCCTTAATTATATATTTTTTTACATTACACAAATTTAGAAATATAAAATACAAAGTATAATGGTTTTAATATCTCATATTAAATTTATATGAAACTTCCAAATAACATTTCCCCCAATTTTACTATATTAGTTACCTTTCCACAGCCAATGGTTTGCAAGAGAGCAGATTTAATACAGGACATTTACAAGTTACAACATTCACCCATAAGCCAAATGCAGGAAGAGTGCCAAGTGTCCGTCTGTGCACTGGAGACCCAAAAGATCCAATCAAGGGCTGGGAGCCCACAGTGATGTCTGTGTACATCTGTGTTTGCACTAAAAGGCTGAGGAAATCTATACTGGAACCAGGATATGATGCTTACGGTGGAGATGAAGACCAGAGCTCCCCCGAAGCAGCAGCGTCCATCCTCGACAACAGCAAGGCCCGGAGCTCCTTCCTCGACGAGGACAGCTGAATTCCTTTCAGGAGACCACCCGCAGCAGAGCTTCCGGGAAACAGCCGGCCGCTATCTTCTGCTTGCGTTCTTCTTTATGTTGTGTTGGCAACAATTCTCAGGTGGATCCTTTACGCCCAGAACCACAGCAACTCAGTCCAGCTGGGCATCCTGCTCAAGTTGACCATATCAGTCCACCACATTTACCTTTGCATATTTAGCTCATAAATGTAAGCATTCTTTTTGTCTTGGGTTTTTTTTTTTTTTGCTTATACTAATCCCCCTCAATTCCTGAATAAGACTTGAATGAAAAGCTCTACAAATTCTTGATAGTCACCAATAAACAAGAAACTTTTCACAAGTAGGTGATATTAAAAAGTTTTATTGACGTTTAAAACAACCATTCAAAATTTTTTTCACAGAATAATCATCTTTATAGGACCTGCTGATCTTTTCTTTGATTTTCACTGATACAACATAAGGCCAGCATTTCTCGGAAGAGTGCCGACTCCACACCCTGGGAACGTTTTTCACCTGGACCACTTCACACTAACAGAGGAGGCGTTCGCCTTGGAGACTGGTGCCTGGCTGGCAGCCGGGCCAGGACCCGGGCAGTATCCCTGAGCTCTCTGTAGACGTGGAAACCTGGGCGATCCCTGTGGGAAGACATGTTCTGAGGATGCCAGTGGGCTTCAAAAGGTAACACTGCAACTGACCATGTTGGTCTTCGGTTCTGCAGTATAAGATGGCCTCTTCCAGCCTCAGTCTACCCCATCTGTGGAGTGGGGATAACAGTAGTACCCATCTGGTAGGGTTGTTATGATTACATGTGTGCCATGACTGGTGCATGGTTAAGTGACATCTATATGTTTATTAAATAAAATAAGGAGGTCAAGAGGTTGTGGAGGAGACCCCTGCTAAGGTGTGGATGAATGTCCCCCAGAGAACAAGGTAGGGCTGGAGGAGTGCCCCCAAGGGGATCGTGTGACCCTGACCTGTGCTCTCTCTGCTTCCTGAATGATGATACAAGCACACACTCTGACACGGGCTCACGTTGATGTTGCTACTTGCCGCCTTCACCCGAGGACCAAGCAATGGGCCACCTGATCTTGGACTTGAATCTTCAAACCGTGAGCCACATAAACCGGCTCAGTATTTTGTTGTAATAAAGAAAAGCTGACTAGTACAACCTCTAATCAGATGCTCAACCAGATGTTCTAAATTCTGCCTACCACTCTGGAATGCTACCAAATGTCTAGATAAGGGCTGTAAGCAGGCTACTCAATCTCTCCAGGCCTTGGTTTCCCACCCCAGCCATGCTAATGGCACCAGTACCCACAGTATGATGACCCAGATGAAGTGGGACAATTCACATTAAATGCTTGAAACATACAAAGTGCTTGACACAAGATGGCTATTAGGAAGTGGCAGGGCAGGGTGTGAGCTCCAGAGGATGTGCCTTTCCCTGCCCGAGTTAGACTCTCCTGAAGCTGATTGCAAATCTTTCCAATCAGATTGTATTTTTCAGTACGTTAGTATTGTTTATGCCTCATCTATAAACCCTTGGGTGGTTTTTCCCTATCTCTAAAAAGCAGCAGAGAGAAGAGTCAGAGCAGCCACGAGAGTCCCTTGGCAAAGGCGCCCAGACTGCTGGTGACCACTGTCATTCTGAGCCGGAAGGAAGTTCGACACCTCCTTCTCGTTCACATTTTATTAGCAAGTCATCAGAAAATTAGTCAAGTATAAAACTTTAAACATTAAATGAACCACAGTTATCAAACACATGATTCACCAAGGCACACTGGATTTCTCATGAAGACCAGAAGTGAGGTCAAATACAACATTTCATTTTGCAAGGATCTTTACATTTAATAGCTATAAAAAGAATTTAATGAAAACAGTTTTGACTCTGTACAACTGTTAGCACTGAAGAATAGCTTAAAGACCTGCGAGATAAGTGAAATAGGTCATTTTTTATTAAAATACAGTATCTGTCTCTTTCCACCATATACATATATTTTTTTCTCCTTAAATAAATATTCTATGTACTTTTATTTTTTATGCTGCTGGGGATGGAACCTAGGCCCTCACACATGCTTAGCACATACTCTACCACTGAGCTACACCTCTAGCCCTATTCATTTGTTTTTAATGGAGACTTACTTGACAATGTTCAGCTGGTACTCTGGGGCCGTGGAATGTACTTAGTTCAGAAAACAAATACTGTGTTAGAAACATCAGGCAGCTGGGCTTGGTGGCGCACACTTGTAATCCCAGAACTCTGGGAAGCTGAGGCAGGAGGATTGCAAGTTTGAGTTCTGCCTGGGCAACTTAGCAAGACCCTTTCTCCAAAAAAAAAAAAAAAAGAAAAATTAAAAGGGCTGCGAATTCAGGTTAGTGAGAAGGCCCTGGGCTCAGTCTTCCATACCTCAAATGAAGTTCAAATAAAATCATCAGGCACAAATAGATCCTCCTAGGGCTGGAGAACGCAGTCGGTCTTGGCACATCTTCTTTTCACTCTGCTACATCAGGACTTCTGACTCTTCCGGGGAGTCATCCGCAGTCAAAAGTTCATCTGGGGATGTGCTCCCCAAGGGCAGTGTGCTGCAATGGGACCAGGAGACGCCACTCCTTCCCAGGATGTCCTCTGGTAAAACACTGTTCTTTCCACCCGGGACAGTCGCCTGATCGTCCCACTCCTCGCTGCCCCCGTTGAGGATATACCTTTCCTCCTGAGGTCCGTTCTCATGGACTTCCGCCTTGACCACACTGACGGCGGCGCCGGGGGTGCAGGAGGCGATGATGGAGTCGGGGCCGATGTTCATGTCCATCTGAGCAAGTGCCAGCCCCTCGGCCAGGCGGTCACAGCTCTCGGGCAGCGGGGTGTTCATGTAGATGACGGCTGCTTTGTCCTGCATGTCAGGCAAGCTCTCCAGGAGCTTCTCTAGCTGCAGCCGCAGCACTGAGAAGGTGGGTCGGTCCAAGGGGTCCGTACTCCAGCACGAGAACATGACTTCGTACCTGCAAGCAAAGAAAAGGTGGATGGTCTCACACAGCAGCCAGTTCCCTTGGCTTACGGCCCGCGAGCTGCGCTGGGCTGTCTGTTGCCACTGAAAGCCCTAAAAGACACCATCACTGTCTTCGGGACTCCTACCCCTTGGCCTTCATGGAACCTTTAATTTAATCACACTGTGATCAGCATTTGATTTACTTTTTATGGAAATTATTGATATTTTGTTTTTAGTGACCTACTATTTATCCCACTCTTGTAAATGTTCCTTGTGCATTTGACAAGAAAGTGATTCTGGTTCCAACGACAGAGGATACATATGGTAATTATACCTACCTTTGCAAATGAGGAGTATTTAAGATTCTTCCCTCCTTCCCTTCCTTCCTTCTTCCCTTCATTCTTTCCCAGTACTAGGGGTCCAACCCAGAAGTGCTCTACCCCTGAGCTATACCCCAGACCTTTTCACTTTATTTATTTTATTTTATTTTTTTTAAATTTCGAGACAGGGGCTCATTGAGCTGCGCAGGATTGCCTCGAATTTGTGATCTTCCTGCCTCAGCCTCCCTAAGTGCTGGAATTACAGGCATGCATCCCCATGCCTGGTGGTCCTGTTATTTATTCAGGGTTTGGTAAACTATGGCTCGTATCCTAATCTAGCCCATTGACTGCTTTGCAAATACTGTTTTTTTTTTTGGAACACAGGCACATCTGTTTGTGTGTTGTGACTAGTTTTGCCACAACAGTTGTGCAAGAGGCCCACACACCCAAAAATATTTACTATTTGGCACTTTACAAAACCAGTTTGCTGACCTCTACTGTACATCCAACTGGGCTGTTTGCAAGACGGCTGACTTAGCTGGGACGCTGGTGTCACTAGGGCTAAGAAGTCCAGGAGCTGGGGTGGCAGCAGAGGGCAGGTGTGTGGAATGTAGTGAGTGTCACACCATCTAATCTTCCCACCAGCTTGTCACTGTTACTTTGTAAAAAATGAGAGTGCACTCAGGGACGTTACAGGATGTGCCCTGGTCATGCCGGTGGCAGGGGTCAGACTCAGACTGGCCAATGCTTATGCCCAAGTGCTTGTCACGACCCTTCTGGCAAGTTCTATAGGGGATGGCCCTCTCTTCTGGGTGGTCCCTTCATTTCTGGTGTCCCACATAATTAAGAATTACAAAAGAGAGACATTTAAAGGAGCACAATAAAACAGAGAAATGACAATTAGGAATCACCAGCTGAGCAAAGGTGTAATATCATCATTTCACTTTGACGCTTTCCTGTTTCGAGAAATTCATATTTAATACCACTGGATTTAAAAAAGAAATGACCCGAATTTAAATGATCTGATGGATATCATGGATTACTGGTCTCTTATAAACAGAAATATGTAATTCCCATATTTAAATTTAATGATCCTTTGGCTAATTCTACTATTGCATGGTACTTCCCGTGTGACAGTTCCCAATCAAGCTATCCTTTTGTTTGTCTACTTTTTCAGTCTTTATCAACCCTTAAACACACTGCCAGGAGGTAGGGACCTTAAGCGCCGTGCACGCGAAGGGGTGGAACCCGAACTCAGGACACTGACATGGTAGGAGCATGAGTCCCTGTCTGACCATCCTGAGTGTCCTTCAAGGTATAAGCACGCTCTTTCGTTTCCTAGCTTATCCTCAGTAGATGGTCACTTAGGCTTGGAAAACAATTTTTGTTTCTGTTTTTGAGGTTTTCACGGTGTAAATCAATTTGCATGACTCCTTGTTTTCCACAGAGCCTTTGATTGTTTGCAATCTGAGATGAGCTTTGAGAAATTCAGTCCTTAGGGGCATAACGTCCTTTTCATTACTTCATCAAAGGGCTGTTGCTATTTAATTCACTTTCATTTATTCCATGTTTTAGTGTAGGGACAGGGGTCACCATAGGTACGGAAAAGATAGGGTAAAGGCCTCGTTAGACGTTATTAAAAATTAATAGACAACTTTGACTTCTATGATCAGACTCTGAAAGCCAGACAGCTATAATCGAATAGTTAGAAACATAAAAGCAGTTACATTCCAGTTAAGGAGTTAAGGAGACAAAGGCAAAGAAACTAGTTCCGGGAAGGCCCCAGGTAATCTGATTAACATAAAGAAAACAAACTCTCCCTTTTGACTCTTACATTTGCATTACCTGGCCCTAAGGCACCCACCCATAAGTTTGCCCTCTGCCAAAAGACAAAGGTCACAGGGCTGAGGGAAATCGAGGCAGAAGTGACAGACAAGCTCAAGAGCCAATCAGATTCCAAGGGCCGACCCAAGGGAAAAATCTCGATAAAAAGGGGCTACAAGGAAGGGCCCACGAGTATTTCGCTTTCGAATGCTCCATGCTCATCAAGTAGCTCTCTATCACCTTCTTTTCCCCCCACTTTTAAATAAACTGTCCTCTAAATAAATTTTCTTCTCTTCATTTAAACTCATTTCTTTAATTCTTTACTGTAGATGGGTTTACGATTGACAGGAAGTATATTTTCTAGCAGGGCAGCAGCTCACAGTCCACCTCCGGACAGAATATTAGGAGAAAGTGTTTAAATAACCTATATATTTTTTCATTAGAATAATACTAATATCACTTTGATGCGTCTTTTCATTTTATGTTCAATACTTTATAAAATATAAATATGACTTTTTAAGACACAGTGAGCATGTATCCTTTTCAACCTACTCCTACAAAAGCGCGATTTCACAGTGGCGATTAAAAGGAGGTAAGTAATAGGAGGGCTGGGATATTTAGTGACTTAAATTTTGTAGATGGAAAAGCTAAGTTTGGTAATCGCCATTGTAAATGGTTAGTTTTGTTCTTCTGTTAAGATTTTATAAAAGCTGTAATCATACAGGCTGCTGTGGGAGGGGGATGGGAGGGTTATTCAATAGGCAGAGTTTGAATTGTGCAAGATGAAGAGTTCTGGGGATGGACGGTGGCAATCACTGCACAACAATGCGAATGAATGTGGCAGGACTGAAGTGCACACGGGAGTGATTAAGAGTGTAAAATTTTATGTTGTATATACAGTACCTTACTGCAATTTTTAAAGAATGGTGTCAAATTACAGGATGGTGGCGTGCAGCGCTGCAAGTCTGCTGGGAGGAAGGACGCCACCTTGTAGGAGCTGTGTACAGTGCCCGAGTCTGATCCTAGCTGCTACTTGGCCAAATGCGACTCTTGCCCCTTTCCCTTACGGGGCCTGGGTCACACCAGGTGGAAGGGGAGGGATGGCCCGATCAGTACATAGGGGAGAGATTCCGAGAGGGGCAGGAGGTTGTGAGCTGGGGCCCTCTGAGCACAGGGCAGCAGCCCGAGTCGGGGCCAGCTCTGTGCCTACCAATATTTCAGGCCCTCGATGCCCGGATGCAAGAAAGCTGAGGTTGGCACAGGTGTGTGTGGGGGGTGAGCAGGTGCATGGGGCACAAGGGCAGTGGTGTGAGGGGTGGCAGGGAGCCCGGGGAGGAGCCCTGGGGAGGAACCCAACTCTGAGCTCCAGCTTCTAGGCACCTGACACAGATGGGACATTATCAATGAGTCCTGCTGTGTGGGGCTGCTGTACCTTAACTATTTACCCCTCACAGCAGCGCCACTGGGGAAGAAGTGCAGGCCCCTGGCAGCAGGGCAGCTGACACTTAAGAGAGCAGAAAGACAGGGAAGACTCACTGACAGCCAGTGTTGGTGCCAGCCCAGCCCTGCTTCATCATCGATCCTGAGCCACCCTGCAAAATACTTCACCAGAAACTGGCTTGCTCAGTTAGCACCTCCACCTATTACCCATTATCTGCTCCCTGTTTTATGGATGAGGAACCTAAGAGGGTGACGCTGTGCGCCGGGACAAGCCCCCAAACCAGGAGTACCCGGCCCAAAGCACTCAGTTACCCTGCCTAACGTAGATCAGATGCTGACAATTTCGGGTTTACTCTAAAGACAGTGAGGAACCACAGGTCGATTATGTCTAGAAGCACACTGTGATCCTATTATAATTTTATTTATTTATGTATTTATTTGTGGTGCTGGGGATGGAACCCAGGGCCTACCCCTGAGCTAATCCCAGCCTCAAAGTTTAATGTGAGAAAAGTCACCGCAGTTGCTATTCAAACGAGGGCAAGGAGAAGGGTGTCACAGGGGACCCACAGCGTCCCCACTCACTTGACGCCCCTGTGATTGGTGGGAGCCCTGGGGATCCGTGGTCTGATGCTATCAGCAATGGGACAGATGAGGAGGGGCTCAGAAGGACATCTGCTGGCTGATGGGGTCTGGCAGAGGGAAGACAGATCCCTCCCAACGAGGAGGGAATCAGAGCGGCTGCCAGAGCGTGGCAGCCAGCTGCGGGAGGGTCCTGACCCACGGAAGTGGGTGGAGGCATCGCGGAGAGTGGCACCCAGGCAGTGGGGTGGGTGGTGCCGTGAGGAGGTGGCCCCCAGAGCAGGGTCAGACAGCAGCGTGCAGGGGCTCTATGAGTGATACCATTCTGTTTCACAGAGCTGACTGGAAAAACCAAAGGGCAACAAAACACAGGAGTGAGCTCATCTCAGCTATGTTTACACAGCAACCCCAGCCGAGAGGCTCAGAGCACTCATGTCATTTTTTACAAGGAAACGCTCCAGGAATGGGGGCACAGAGTCCTCTTTGGGGATGATGGTGCTTGCCACTATCCAAATGCAAGCTGAGACCAGGAAGAAGGTCTGCTCACCAGGATGGTGGCCTTAGCTGCCTCTGTAACCCCGGGGCGTGGGGCCAGCAGGAGCATGGGGACCTCGGCCTGTCTGCATCTGCCGGGCTCCCCAGGCACACGTGGGTGCTGACTCGGCCACTCTGCCACATAACTGTCTCAGAGAACACAGACTCAGCATTCCGTTGTTTGGGTCTCTGTGAAACATCTAAAAACCACAATGTGACACGGCTCAGACCTTGCTAGGACCCAAGCTCATCATTGCAAATGTGAACTTCTTTTTAGTGGACAGGAAAGGTGAAGAAAGGAATTACAACAAAACTCTTCATGGTCATTATTGTTTGATAGAAAGTCCCTCCTAATTTTCAGAAGCAAACATGGCCCTTTAAAAAACTACTGCAGAACCCAGAACTAATTTAATTAGTATTTCAAGATGTTTTTAAGGGATTTACAGTGTTCATTTCTATTTAATGCTAGAAATCTACAGAGAAAGTTTAAATTTTTAAAAAATTGATTACAGTAGAAGATGCACTGCCATGAATCCCCCTCAAAATATACCCCTCCTCATTTCGAACACATTTATCCCATTATTTTTGCCACTTTCTGAAGCAGTAAATGAGGGTCTTTATGCAGTGCGATCAACAATTCAGCAAACGCTGCCGCTGAGTGCCATCCGGAAAGGCAGGCTTGTGAAAACATTATGGTTCATCCTTATCTACCCGCTTCACTGAATCTGGCATCCTCCCCAAAGTCAACTTCTGAATCTTTCCCAAATCAGAATGTTTTGAACTGGTTCAGGACACAAAGGTAGCCACGACAGTACAATTAAGGACAGTCCCAGAAGAGGGCTTCTAGAACTGCTTCAGAAAGTGGTAAGAACAATGGGATAAGTGTGTTCAAAGTAAGCAGGAGTATTTTGAGAGGATTAATGACAATGTGTCTTTCACTATGTTAAATTAGAAAAAAAAAAATCACTATCATATTTTTTGATCACACCTAGCACGGTGAGCATACCCCTCTGCAAACCCACAGCCCTCACCATGCAGGGAGGAGACTCATCTTCAGGAATGTTCACATCGCCAAGCCACAGGCAACATTACAAGACCTTATTCAACAAGACCTACAGGACCTTAGGCCAACAAGGACATCAATTTGTAATGGTGCTACTGGTGTTGTTTTGTGAGTGCGTCCTTTGTGTGCCTCCTACAGGCCGAATGTTCCATACACTCCTTTAACCCTTTTACAACAGCTCTCTGGAGAAGATACAGCTATAGTACTTTCGTGGCTGATAATGTGAGGCACAGAGAGGCTAAGTCAGCTGCCATGGCCATAGACATGGCTAGTCAGGAGGCAGACCCTGGCCTGTCCCACATTGTTACAATAGTCCCCAAGCGATTCTGATGACCAGTCTGATTTCGGAGTCACTGGCTCGGATTTCCAAGTTTGCTGATGAACAATATGAATGTGACCGGCATGTCTGAAACTCCATATAGAATGAGTAGGACAAAGCGACTCAAGGGCAGTAGGGAATCATTCCACACATGCAAAGCAAACCTATTTACTGATAGGACACACTTCCTGGGGGTGCTTAAGGCATTCAGGTACACATGCCATTGCCTTGTGCTGAGAGCCCATCAGTTAAGGGTGCAACCTTTTGGTGAGTCAGACTCCCTGGAGGTGCATACGCCACGTCCACACCGGGGCTGGCTGTGGCCTCAGCTGTCTGCAGGTGCTGCTCTCTGCACACGCCTACCCGCTAACAGCCCCCGGCCCCCAGTTGCTGTGTATGCAGAGTCAAGTGGCTGCCTATGCAGAGCGTCCAGTGACACACAGACGCGCACTCACAGTTCGTCCAGGCAGTCCTCGGGCTGCTTCAGCCTGTGGCCATGGAGAAGGTACTCATACATCTCATGGTTCTGGACTCCAGGATAGGGTGTCATTCCCCGCGTTGCTATTTCCCACATGGTCACGCCAAATGCCCACTGAGAACAACAACAACAAGTTAGGATGCAAGTCTTCCCACCAAGGCTGAATGGACCTTTTCATTGGGAAAGGTCACTTCCTTAAAGTCCTGATGACCATGCACAAAGCTGGCAATTATGTCTGAGACCCACTGCTGTCCCAACACGGCAGCAACGTGGGGTTGGAGTGTCACAGTTCCCCATTTTTACGAAAGCTGTTCTGGGAAAGCTGATAAAGACAGACATAGCCTCATCTCACATCAACATTGCTTAATGCTCTGCTCTGCTGTTGAGGCGTGTTTTCTTGGCCCAAGGGAACGATCGTACATCGCCTCTTATATAGCATATAGTTTCAAAGAGCCACTGGATAAGCTCTCTCAATTTATGTGGATAGGAAATATTTTAACTAGTGGGCAGTAAGTCCTTTTATAGCAAAAAAAAAGGAGGGGGCAGGGAATTAATTAAAGTCCTACAAAAAACAGAGATCTTCTGAATGTCAGGACACTTCACCAGGCTCTGCTGTTCTGTCTGAATTAAAGTAACTAGCCAGAAACAAAAGAAAGTTCTGAGCATGCCTCTCCCTCATCTTCCCTTTATGAAAGAGTAGTATGCCTTGCAATATCAGCCTTGGTCATTTCTTGCTGAATGCCCCCCACCCCATACAGGGACCCCGAATCAAAGCCGTGTACACACCACGTCACTTTTACTCGTGTAGACGCGGTCTGCGAGGCTCTCTATGGCGATCCACTTCACAGGCATCTTGGCGATGCGGCCTTGGCGGTAATAATCGCCGCTGTAAATCTTCTTAGAGAGGCCGAAATCGGCTACGCACACAGTCATGTCATCTCGCAACCTGCGGAGAGCAAGTTCACGTCCTCAGCGACCTCAGAAGCAAAGCCTGTAGTCACAGGTCTGTATCAGATGCAGCCAGAAATGTTTATAGTAAGTGGCGGGGCGGGGCAGTTTCTGTCTCTCATCACTCTGGGCTGTGGGGCTTGGGGCCAGCAAGGGCAACCGTGAGCAACAGCTGGGAACGCTGAGGGGACAGAGATGTGGCGTGACAGGAGCAGAAGGAGCAGCAGCAGCTTGGCACCTGGGCCCACTGTGGACCGAGCTGGCACCCCAGTAGTGCTCCTGCCTGGTGTCCGGAAGTGGCTTGAGCCTGTGGACTAAGCGAGCCCCTGGGCAGGCCAGGGGAGACGAGGAAGTACACACTGAAGAAGGACACGCGTGCGGGGCTGCTTGCTGAGGTGGCCAGGTGGGTCCTTGAGGGATTCATTGGAAAATTAAAGCAACATAATTGCATTTATAGCCCAAGCTATTAAAACAGATCCTAGACAAGACGGAGGAAAAGAAGAAAAGGAGAGAGGGGAAAGAGGGAAAAGAGGAGGAATAGGAAGAGGAGGAAGAAGAGGAAGAGGAGGAGGAGGAGGAGGAGGAGGAGGAGGAGGAGGAGGAGGAAGAGAACAGGGGGTGGGTGACCAGTTTGTCCTGGTTTGCCTGACACTGACTTTTCTGTTTCTTTGAGACTGCTTTGAAGTCTTGAGTCTCCTGCCTTCTTGCCTGCCAAGTGCTGAGATTACAGGCGTGTGTCACTACACACAGCTTCTGCCTGACAATGATTTTTAAAACTGCAAGTCCCACATCCTGGAAAAATCTCTCAGTCTAGGGCAAATTGGACAGTTGGTCACCCTACCTGGTTGGGAAAAATAGGAAGGAAATATTAAACAAGAAAAGATTTTCATGACTTTCCTTGCATAGCAGAAAAGTATATTACAGGCAATAATAATCCCTTTGGGATTTTACAAACACGAGGTGAAAGGGAAGAGACATGGAGGGAGGTTGAGAGGAGCGAGTGGCAGGCTCCATCACATCTCTGACCAAGAAAAAGAAATGAGAATATAATGTCAAGTGAAATAAGGCAGACACACAAGCTTAAATATTGCATGCTTTCTCTTAGATGAGAGACTCAAAATATATACGGTACATATAAAGAGCAAAATAGAAGACAGAGAGATAGGAAGAAGTTCAAATAATTCCCCAAGTTCTCCATTCTGTTGTTTCAACAGTGTATCAATACACATGCTAATTTGTTTCATCTGTAGTACTAGCTTTTCTTAGTTCCTTGAAAACAAAGTTTTGTGCTATCTTAAAAAATGACAACAGGGCAACCCACTCGGGTCCCCTCCTGTCTCTCAGGAGCTCTCTTTCTCTCTCAATAAATTTCTTACTCTTAATCTCCTTTGTTCCAAAAAAGAGAAAAATAAAAAATAAAAAATAAAAAATGACAACAATACACTCCAGGACAACTCCATTCCCTCCTCTTGCAACAGTAAAATAGTTATTGCCTTTGAGGGCTGACAGAGATAATGGCTGTTGCGGGAGCGTGAAAAAATCGGGAGAAGTGATGTGCAAAGTCCTCACATCACGAGCCCTCACCTGGTGTTTACACGTGAGTTTTCCTTATGTGTACTCCTGGTATGAAAGTCCTTTGCACGGAAATATCAGGAAAAAGTAGGAACCTTTAGAACTTTTATTAGTGTCCCTTAAATTATGTAGGTCATTACTTATTATTGCCATGATGTCACTTAACATAACTCTGAGGATAAAGCCAGCCGATGGCCATGGAGGGTCACAAAGATCACATCTAGTACATGTAGCTGAGTGAGAGGGTGAAAATAAAAAAGTAATCACAGGAAAAAGCTTTAGAGGCCAACCAGACTCTGGATGCAGAGACAATGAAGACTCCCAGGCAAAATCCCAAACAGGTCAGGGCCGGAAAAATCCCATCCCAAGCAAGCCATACTGTCCCTGCCCAAACTAGTTTATCTCCATTTTTATTTTTTTAAAAAAATTTGGTGGTACTGGGGATTGAACCCAGGACTTCAAGCATTCTAGGCAAGTGTTCTACCACCGAGCTACCCCTCTGGAGGCTGTCCCCCCATCTCACAAAGATCAAACACCATAAGGTCCAGTGCCCTCCAGGATGGCCCGGATCTTACATGCAGTTTCGAGCAGCTAAATCCCGATGCAGAAAATTCCTATTGCTGAGATACTCCATTCCGAGGGCAATGTCCACCATGAACTTCAACAGAGTCTGCAGAGGAATATGCTAGCGGTGGAGGAAACAAGAAGAAAGACTGTGGTTAGAAGGAAAGCTTGATAAGTCACTTCTGCCCGAGGAGGGAAATAGTATTTTTATTCTTCAAGGTGTGGGAATGGAAGAAGGAAACAAACTTTCCATCTGCTATCACAAATAAGCATTTAAAAAGAAAATTTTAAAAACTCTTAAAACTTCTTAGAGAATACCACATTCTCCTCTCCCTATCTTTGTACGTATTTATAGTGATTAATGTTCTTCTTCTTTTCATAAGTTGTGAGCCCAAAGATGACCCGCTGTAGCCTTGTGAGACATGGAACATGGTGCCCATGCCAGGCAGATAAGGGATGGGGGGGTCCGGGCTCCATAAGGGCAGGCTGTGTGTGTTGGGGGGAGTACAGTGCTGGGGAGGCAGAAAGCTCACTAGTAGAAGCCGTTTCAATTACGTACCCATGTCTACTATCGTGTTTTCCACATCCTCCTCCTGCCACGGTGCTGGGGATCAGACCCAGAGCCTCCCACATGCTAGGCAAGTGCTCTGCCTCTGAGCCACCGCCTCGCCTTTTTGCCTCGCCAAAGACACTGTGTTTTTAATGACTTAGATTACCCAACCAAGACCCATGTCAACTACACACTACATATAGAAACAAAACTCCCAATTATCCTTACCCTTAAGTAATGGAGTTATTTAAAAATGGAAACAAGTCAGGCATGGAGGATTTACCCCTCTGCTCTACTTCTTTGGGGCATTTGTTTTTCTGGATGCTAATTTCTGGGAAGGAATTCAGGTCCTAGAAATATCAAATCCTGCTGTCATTATTGAAGGTTTAATGGGTATCAGGTACTATTGGTTTGTGCTATATTTTCCTATAATAATTAAGTTAAGCTTGGAGAGTGTGACCAAAAATCATTTAAAAATAACTGTGTGGTGTGATTAATTACTAATTTCAGCATATTGCAGGATACAAGACAGATAAACAAAAATCAACTGTATTTTTATACCACCAGCAATGAACAGCCTGAAAACGAAATTAAAGGCTGGAGATTTAGTTCAGTGGCTGTAGTGCTTGCTTAGAAAGTACAAGGCTCTGAGTTCGATCCCCAGCACCAAAAAAAAAAAAAAAAAAAAAAAAAGGAGGAAAAGGAAAAAGAAAATGAAATTAAGAAAGCAATTTCATCTACAGCAGAATCAAAATAAAATACGTAGAGATAGCCTGTATCTTTGTGGATTGCAAGACTTAGTGTTGTTATGATGGCAATACTCCCCAAATTGAGCTATAGGGTCAACATAAACCTTATCAGAGTATCAGCTGATTCTTTGTAGACATTAACAAACTGATTCTGAAATTCATGTGGAAACTCAAGGAAACCAGAACACCCCAAAAAAGCCTGAATAAGAACAAGCTGGAGGACTTACACTGATTTCAAAATTTCTACAAAACAAATATAATTAAGACAGTGTGGTAAGGAATAAGGTAAGACATGCAGATTAATGGAAATGAATTGAGAGTCCAGGAATAAACCCAGGTAAGGTCAATTAGCTTTCAACAAAGTGTTAAGACTGCTGACCACAGAGAAAGAATGGTCTTTTCAAGAAATGGCTCTGAGACAAAGGAAAAGTCACATGCAAAGGATGAAACTGGACCTAAACCATACACAAAAATCAACTGAAACGATTGAAAGATGGGTCAAAGATGTAAAAGTAAAGACCTAGATTTAAAAATTCCTAGAAAACACAGGGGTGAATCTTTTGTGATTTTAGATTAGGCAATGATTTCTTAGATATAATACCAAAAGTACAAGCATTCAAAAAAAAAAAGATAAATTAGACTTCATCAAAATTAAAAGCATTTGTGCTTCAGAGGGCACCATTAAAAAAGTGAAATGACAACTCACATAATGGGAGAAAATATTTGCAAAGAATACATCTGATTAGGAATTTGTACCTGGGACATATGCAAAACTTCTACAACTCAGTAATAATCACACAAACGATCTCATTAAAAACAGGCAACAAATTAGAATAAACACTTCTCTGGAAAAGAAATACAAGTGGCCAAGAAGCACATGGAAAGATGCTGAATGTGATTAATCACGAGAGCAATGGAAATCAGAGCCACAGTGAAACAGTGCTTCCCATTCACTGGAATGGCCAGAAGAGAAAAGTCAGATCATCATCAGAAGTGCTGGTGAGGATGTAGAGAAATGAGAACCCTCCTACAATGCTGGCAAGAAAGTAAAATAATGCAGTTCCTTTAGAAAACAATCTGGCAGTTTTTCAGCAAGGTAAACACTGAATTATTACCATCAGGTCTAATAATTCTACAGCTAGACCAATACCTAAGAATTTAAAGCATATGTTAATACAAACACTTGTACATAAATATTCATAGGTTATTCATAAGAGCCAAAAAGTGAACAACTCCGATCCAATGTCCATCAAGAGATGAATAGATCAAAGGCAGTATATCCATACAATGGGATATTTTGGGCCATAAAAGGAATGAAATACAGATTTGTGCTATGACATGAGTGACCCTTGAGAACATTATGTGCAGTGAAAGAAGCCACTCATGAAAGAGAACAGATATATATGATTCCATTTACAGTAAGTGTCCAAAACAGACCAATGTAGAGGGACATAAACCAGGTCAATGGTTGCTTAGGTCTTTGGGGGCCAGGGGGATTGGCAGGTGATGACTAAAGAACATGGGTTTGGGTTTTTTTGTTGTTGTTGTTGGTAACATGATGAAAATGTCCTAAAATTGATTGTGGTGATGGTTGCACAACTCTAAGACTATACTAAAAACCACTGATTTGAGCATTTTAAATGGAAGCTTGAATTACATTGCATTAAAGCTGTTTTTTTTAAAAAGTGCTATTCCAGGAAAAGGAAGAGGGAGAGGAAAATGGAGAAAGATGAGGGGTGGTGGATAAGCTTCTCTCTCTGTCTCTGGAGGATGGTGTGTGATGCTGTGATGCCTGGAGAAATGGCTGCCATTTTGTGACCATGTGGACAGCTGGTTACAAATGAAAAGCAACAAGATGGGACAATTCTGGACACTTGGTGACGTTGTGGAGGACAGAGCTGCTGTTGAGGACAACTCTGGAGCAGTGTTACCTCTGGGTTTTGCTGTGTGGGATCCTACATCTCCTTTGCTTTTTTTTTTTTTTTTTGTGGTGCCGGGGATCGAACTCAGGCCCTTGTGCTTGCAAGGCAAGCACTCTAATCACTGAGCTAAATCCCCAGCCCCTACATCTCCTTTGTAAAGGCCATTTTGAGCTAGGTTTTGTTGTCCATGCTGATGAAGTCATCCGTCCTGCCGCAGACCGCAGGAGTCAACTCCAGTGCATCTTCCCTGCTTTGCCACCTCCCTCCCATCCTTCCACCTTTTTGCTTTGGGCACATAAGACGCCATTTTTCTAAACCACTGGGCATGCTCAGATTGTTCATTCTGTTCTTGCCTATGAATTTCTCTTAATTTTCCATTTTGTTCCCACCACTTCTTTGAGGACAACCACAATGGCCACATGGAACATTAAAAAATGACCCCAGTCTGAATTCATCTCCTCCCTGAAGCTCTAGCAGGTTGCTTGGTGCACAGATCATTGCAGCTGCCACCCTTGTATTGCCAACCTCTGTGACAATTGAGTAGCCTTGTCACCTGCCTGTCTGCCCTGCACACCTCCAAGGGTGCTTCCACCCAGACGACAGAGTGGGACTTGGGGACAGCACCCAGGCTCTGCGGGAGTGGCAGAGACATGCCCCGAGACCTGGGCTTGGGCGCCTCTCCCAGGAACAAAAGGGCTTTATTCCCAGGAAATTGACCAAATGGGCAGCAGAGATGTGAATAAAAAGATGATTTTCCAGTTGATCTATGCACTCTGTGTCTTCCTTCTTTCTCTACGGCTACAAAGTATCAAAATACAAAAATACACGCTTTTTCATATTTATAACCGAAGAGAGCCTTGTAGTTTTGCAAATGGAAACTATTCATTAGTCAGTAAAATGCCGTGTAGTTGGCTTTCCTCACTTGTTATTTTGTTCAAAAGAATATAAGATCACAGCAGAACTTTTGGCAGCCAGAGACAAGCTGATTCTAAAATTTCTCTGGGAGGGTATTGAAACTAGGACAGCTGAAACAATTCTGAAAAAGTACAATAAAGTGGGAGGAAGTACACACTGCAATTTTAAGACTTACAATAGAGATACAGACTTGGTTTGGGGGAGGCAAAGGGTGGGCTGATGGTTTAACAGAAAAGAAAGGAGGATTCAGAAATAGATCCACATGTTTATGGCCAAGCAGACGCAGACAAAGGTGTGAAAGCAATTCAAAAGGTTAAGGACAGGCAGCCTTTCCACGAACAATGATTTTCTATACATAAAACCCCCCAAACAAAACCAAACAAAAAACCCACCCAGAACCCTGAACTGAATCTCACACCTTATACAAAAATTAACTCAAGATGGGTCCTATACGTGAATGTACCCTGGAAGAAACCTGCTTTTTTTTTTTTTTTTTTTTTGGTGCTGGGGATCGAACTTAGGTCCTTGTGCTTACAAGACAAGCACTTTAACCACTGAGCTAAATCCCCAGCGAAACCTGCATTTTTAAAGAAGAAAACAGGAGAAAAACTTTTTTAAAAAAATAAAAACTAGGATTAGGCAAAGAGTTCTCAGACATGACAGCAAAAAGCATGATTTGTGAAAAGAAAAATGGAAGCAGGTGTTTCTAATTGCACTCACCGGAGTCCCGCTATTGATGGCAGCCAAGGGGACAAAAGAGGGTTGTGTTAGAGAATGCCCAGGAGGAGACTGCAGGGGCAGTTAGTTACTTCCCAGGCCTGTGGTTTGTTACAGCAGTGATGTAGGAGCGACTTCTGATCCCATCAGGGTGGCTACCACCAGAGGCCAGCCCCATGCCGTCCCCACGTGTGCCCGGCAGAGCCCTCCTGCCCCAAAACACTTCTGCCTCCTCTAACGCACAGAGAAGACAAGTGAAGGAAAGAAGAGAGGGCAGATGGTTCAGCCAGGCATGCAGATGGGACGCAACTCACATCTCCCGCTCACAGGAAGGACAGGCAGATGTGGTTTTCATTTAGACCAGGAGACCCTGACGCAATGTCTCCATCAACCCTGAGCCCCGAACTCTACGATCCTTGAAGTCAAAACTAAAAACGGGCCTAAAGAGGCAAGCCTGTAAGTCTGCGTGCCTAAACTTCCTTGGTGACCCTTCACTGCCTGTACAGGGACATCCCAAATTGCTAGGCTGTACCACTCTCACGGCTGGGAAGCCTGGACAGCAAGCATAATGTAACACTGTAAGAATGTCAGGTATGCGGGCCTCTTGACTCACCATATTTGACTACCACTGATTTTACTAGATTAAGATGATCAGGAGCCAGGTGTGGTGGTGCACACCTGTAATCCCAGCATTCTGGGGGGCAGAGGCAGGAGGATCACAAGTTCAAACTCATTTTGGGCAATTTAGCCACTTTGTGGCTAGTGAGACTCCGCCTCAAAACAAATAAATAAAAGGGCTGGGGGATGTAGCTCAGCGTAAAGGCCCTGGCTTCAATCCCCGGTCCCACAAAACAAAAACAAAAACCTATCAGGAAAGTATGTCTTCACAAAAAAATCAGGCACACTTCGAAGGATGAAATCCACCGCATCGAGGAGAGCTCTGTAAAATTTCTTTTAGGACAGTCATCCGGCCTCAACCTCAAGACACTCCTGTGTCCATCTCCCAAGTGCTGGGACTAAGGCACGGGCCACTATGCCGGGCTAGGACAGAAGGCCTTTCCAACGTCAGCAAGCTCTGGGGAGTCTGTAGCTGTGACAGGCAAGAGGTGCAGACTAGGAGCCTGGCCACTGGGTCGCGGAGTCATTGAGGTCCTGGCCATGCGATTGTGAGTCCAGCCGGCTGTCCCTGCCATAAGGCAGAGGGTGGGCACACAGTTCAACCCCGAGGCGCACAGTGGGCACCAGACAAAGGGCAACATCTTTCCTTTTCCTCTGCGTCTTCCAAGTCAAACCTGGGGCTGCCCTCACTCTGCCATGGAAGGAAGCCCCCAAGAACCGCCCAGAGGCGGTGCCAGGGACTGTTACCTTTGGTCCCGTCTCCAGCCGGGAGTACAGTAAGTAGGTGTGCAGGTCCCCGTATTTCATGAAGGGTAAAATCACCATGGGCTTTGGGATGCCTTGAGAGCTTATTTCTATACACACGCCTGAAATCAGAAACAGAAACACTCACAAAGAGCCCTTGTTACAGGGGACCAATGAGCCCTGGAGGACCACTGGCCAAATTGAAACCAGCTGCTACCAAGTTAACGGTTAAACCCCCCCCCAAAGCTCCTAACCCGCACGGTGTTCTAGAAGACTAAACACACACAGGCTGCACTACATGTTTATTTATTTTTTTCCTCTTTCATATTAGGGGCAGTCTTTGCCCGTGAGCTTTCAAAAAATCAACTCGTAGTAAATAAACACAGCCATGTAGATACCTAGGAGTTTTTGTTGGACTGAATCTGAGGGTAGTGACTGTATTAAAATTCAAGGGCAAACTAGTTTCGTGTGATAGTTAAATACCTAACCATATGAAGAAGTCCACTGCAGCCGCATGCTTAAAACTGTTCAAAGAATTTGGGGGACTGGGATGCAGCTCAGTGGCACAGTATGTGTTTATGACCTGGGTTCAATCCCCAGTATCCCCCAGAAAAGAATTTTGAGGCCCTGTAGGTAAAACTCACTTCTCTAAAATTTAAACATTCTATAACAAGGAATTCTAGAACTAGTGGTGCCTGTCACCTGATCCTAGGCTTGCAAAACGCCTGCATTTCATCAAGCAATTACAAAGTACAATTGTTCTCAGAGAGACTGCTAAATAGCTACAGGTAAAGAATAGCTATTTCTTTGACACAATAGCCAAATATTTGTTTTCACATCTTTCTACACTGTCAATCCCCAAAGAATTTGAAAAATTCCCCAAAGAATTTATTATGCATCAAGCCACAGGACAGAAGGAAAAAAAGTCAGCAGAAAGTTTTTCATTATTTCTAGGTTGTTCCTTTCTCTTAGAATGGTGTCACTTGGGCTGGGGATGTGGCTCAGTGGTAGAGCACTCGCCCAGCACACACGTGGCCCTGGGTTCAATTCTAGCAATCCTGAATTAAAAAGAAAAATAGTATAGTAACACAGCACCTACTGATATCTCATCTCTTCTTTTGTACTTTTCATCTAACAGAGCTGCAAAGCCAAATTACATTAAACCACACTTCATGCAATAGGGAATGGTCAATGTACCATGATCATAAATCAGTACTTTGAAATATGTTCATAAATTTTTCCTCAAAGATGACTTATTGAATTTCTTAACTTTTATAGCTTTACCTTACTGATATCTGATTTATGGACAACCTTATATCAACAAAGATTATCACATGACCAGCTTGTGTGTCTTGCCTTTGAGTAACTGGAGGCTACTTTCACCCACAGTCTCCTCAAACTCTGGGGATACTCTAAGCACCCTGAGCCCAGGATGATAACCCATGTCAGCCTCGGAAAACAGAAACAGAAAGAGAAGTGTTCTGGGTAAGAAACCTATGCTTTTTTGGGGTTGTGCAACGTGTAAATTTACATGCACCGTAGGCCTTCCCCTTTGGCACACAGTATGATCACCTGAGCCTCCTCAGCCCCCAATCCCGCATTTCTCTGAGGTACCTAGAAGTCGGATGACATTAGGGTGGCTGAAGTCTTTCATGCACGCTGCCTCACTGAGAAATTCCTCAATCTCCCGCTGTGAGAAGTTGTCCACTAAAGGAAAAAGATGGAAAATGTTAGGTACAATTAATTTACTCAGTTAGGGGGAGGGGTAGGGCAGTAGCAATTCTATTCTTTAAAACTAAAATCAGGAAAAGGCATACATATATAGACAGAAAAGAGATAAGTGGTTGTCAGGGGTTAATAGGATTGTGGGGAGAGAAGGTCAAACAGGCGAAGCACAGGAGAGCCACGAAGCTATTCTGCTTGATATGTGGTGGACACAGGTCTTTTATATATTTGTCAAAATCTACAGCCCTATACAACACCAAGGGTGAACATGTGTAAACTAAGGACTTCAGTTAATAGTATATCGATATGAGATCATCAGCTCTAAAACATACACCATACTACTGAAAAATATTAATGAAGGGGAAATGGTGTGAGGGAGAAGGGGAATGCATGGAAATGCTCTGTAGTTTCTGCCCAATTTTTCTGTAAACCCAAAGGTGCTCTAAAAATTAAAATCTGTCTGTTGAGAAAAATATAACCAAAAATTCCCCAAATTAAAGTCAGTTCCGACTGATTTGTTGCAATTATCTTTACCCTAAACAAAACAAAATAAAACCAAACCACTCCCTTTATGTCCCTATATCCTGCAAGTCTGGGTGCTCAGTCATGCCTTCTGTGGGTATACTTTGATACCGTGCTTTTGGAATGAAACTAACTTAAGAAAGCTGCTTAATGGACTGGGGATTTAGCTCAGTGGTTAGAGTGCTTGCCTTGCAAGTACAAGGCCCCAAGTTCGATCCCCAGCGCCAAAAACAAAACAAAACAAAAAAACCACAACTGTTTAAAATTCAGTATTATGCTCTCATTGTAAAATGAAATAAGTGATTCTTGGCCCCCAGAAAAAACAAAACAAAAAATGGAATCAGTCACAAAAGGATAAATATCATATGATTGTATTTATAGGAGGTACTTAGAGTAATCAAATCAGAGACAGGAAGTAGCACGGAGGTGGCCAGGGGATGGGGGAGGGGAGGGAAGGGAGTTAGTGTTTAGTGATATGGCTTTAGGTTCTGGAGATGGCTGATGGTAACAGTCACACCACCGTGTGACTGTACTTCCTGCCACTGACCTGTGCACTTAAAAGTGGTGAAGATGGTACCCTTTACCTTCTGTGTGTCCTACCACACTTTAAAAGCAAACAGGTAAGTCATAAAGCCAGACTTGTGGTAGGGAAGTTAACAGGGTAAAATAGATGACTGGAATCACATATGAGTATAGCTAGCACAGTGTCTGTGACATTCGGTGGGCTTTATATATGTCAATCTTTTTCCTACTAAAGAAAACTTAGGAAAAGAAGGATACTCAAAGGAGGAAGTGGCCCTATCACACTAGAGTTCGGCCAGCCCGACTCCTGGGGTCAGGCGCTGCCATGGGACATCCCTGCCTCAGAGACTCACGCCTTGCTTTGGAGTCATTAGCTTGAATGGATGATGATAGAGGTAGACAGAAACAACTCCAGAGGCACTAAGAGTAACGCGTTAGTGCTTTGTGTGCAAAGAGCACGCAGCGCGTGTATGAAGAGCAGCAGCCGAGACCCGCACACCATCCTGGCCTCACGGAGCGCCTCAGAAATCCAGGCCTCCCCACTGCCAACTCACACTTCATGGTCTTCACTGCCACCTTCTGAGAGGTCCCATCTTGCTGCTTCAGATTTCCTTCCATCACAGACCCGAACTCTCCTGTGAGGTGAAGCAACACCCACGTGGCCACAGTGATGAGTCTCCCCAGTGGCAGAAATGCCACAGTGCCAGGCTGTTTTCACAAAGCCCACGAGCAACTTGTCCCCCAGCAGGTGGGCAGGGCCTGCCCAAGGCTCCCACACTCCCGAACCAGGGCCTATGTAGTGCGCCTGTCTCCCGCTTGTCCTGGGCTTGGGTGGCCCAGCCTTGCCCTAACTCATCACTTTATTGCACATTTAACTGGCCCAAGGCTCTTACAGGAGAACAAGGGGAATGTTACTGAGGTTCATAAGGCAGAAATTCTTAATAGCATTATCATTCACCCCACGAATAATTTAACCAATGAACTATATATTTCATCTTGGTACTTACAAGGTGTGATCAAAAAGTGGAGAAGGTTTAAACACAAATCTTAAAAATTTTATTATGGTAAAAGACACATTGCCATTCATTGCCCTCAAAACCTCTCTGTTCCTGGAGATTTAGCTCAGTGGTTAGAGTGCTTGCCTAGCAAGTGCAGGGACCTGAGTTTGATCCCTGGCACAAAAGAAAAAAACCTCCCTGTGCCTTTGAACACACTTATCCCATCGTTTTTGCCACTTTCTGAAGCAGTTCTGGAACTCCTCTTTCATGAGTGTCTTTCATGGCTGCGTGGATGTCCTGAATTGATTCAAAATGTTTACCGTGATTTCTGCCAAATAAAAACATTGTTTTCTCCTCACCCACCTTATTCTCTGGATGTGGCACTATGAGACTTCTGGCTCCTCCTCAAAGCCAAAATGATCACGCTATGTCAATGTTTCGAATCAACACAGAACATCGAGGCAGCCACAACAGCACACCTAAAGACACTCACAAAAAAAGACTTCCAAAACTGCTTCAGAAAGTGGCATGAACAGAGGAACAAGTGTGTTCAAAGGAAGAGGCAGTATTTTGAGGAGGAGTAATGGCAATGTGTCTTTTACTGTAACAAATGTTTTAAAATTTTAATTTCATCATATGTTTTGATCATACCTCATATTTAATTAAGAAGGTGCCAAGAATAATAGGCTTAAGAACTACAGAAAAAAATTTAAAGAACACAGGACACCAATCTATAAATTGCACGCTTTTCAATGACGGAAGGGAATTAATGTTTTTCCAGCCTACTGTGTGTTCTAGGCACCGTAGAGGCTGTTTTCATATGCCGAGTCTGAGTTTCAACAATCACTAATACTATAAGTTATTAGGCAGAACTAGTCATATTATAACTCAAAGTCATAAAAAAGGAACTTTATTTAATCAGTTCACATTTCAAACATTCCTCTCAATTTCTTTCCTTCTTACTCCACATTTTTAAGAGAATTACTTTAAATTGCTTACCTTCCCCCAGAATTTTTCCAAGAATCAGAAGATTCCTGTCAATCACAACATCTTCTAGTTTATTTTGCAGCTCCTCACTGACTCCCAAGCTATGTACTGTAAAAGTAACAAGGTACAAGTTAGAGTTACCAGCACGCTTTCTTTCATTTAAATATAACTAGAATTATATTTAAAGTTCTATATAATAGTTATACATTTTTTTCATTTTGTACCTATTATTTTTTTAAATGCCAGTATTAAAACCTCCCACTGTATTCTAGTGAGGTTAAAGTAACTAAAATGAATCCTTCAGGGCAAGATTAATTCTGAACAACTATAAAAAAAACTATTCTCTATTTCTCTTCCTGTTGTGCAGTAGCAGTAGCCAGCAGACTCATCCAGAAGCACTTTTTCCCTGACTTAAAAGAGTAAGGAAAACACATCGAGATGCAGCTGCTAGTGGATTATTTACTATTACATCTGCAACTATGGTATGTAAAAGAGCCATGAGGACACCTTCCCTGCTCTCCTGCCAGAAGGTGACACATAACCCCAGGAAAGGTCCAGAGAACAAGCTGTTGTCCTATGTCCTACATACGGTAAAGGGCACCTCACTGTAAGGATGTAGGAAGTGCTGAGCGGAGCACTTTGGGGAACCGGAGAATAAGACTGTCTATAATAAGGAATGTAATAAAGTACATAACAGATATGTAGCACTGACAAGCAACTGTTGTCAACAAAAGGAGTTAACCAGGAAAGGGGAGAATGATTCTGTAGTAATTTGGCGAATGATTCGATCTCAGCCATAGTTAACGCATGAGTTAAGGTCTTTGAAAGAAAATAATATATGAATAATTAGAAAGGACATACTAGCTCTTAGAAAAATAATTACCCAAATGGTCCTTCAATAAAGGAAGAAATTATCTAAAATAAAAACTTTTTTAAAATGCAAAAACAAAGACATATGAACATCCAAACATATAGATTAGAAAAGTAAAGAAATTAATATTCTGTATCAAGTGAGTTTTGATTTCACAGCAGTCTGTATTCCATCATTCTTAAGTCCTTTTTGTTCTGTTCGGGCATGGATTTGATAGCATTTATATATTCTACATTGTGTCTGGAGTTACTCAAGAACACTGTTATCTGTTTATCCTCTTTTGACCAGAAGGCCCCGTTCTCTGATTCAGCAAAGTTCAAACCATAATTGTTATAATTATGTTGGCAAATTGTTCTCTGAGTTGTTTGCCAGGAAAACAGGAAATGAGGATTGAGATTATGTCCATTGCTCTGCTGTTTCCTCTAAATCTCTGACCTTTACCCCATCTCATATTGCCTAGAAGGTTCCTCTTTACTTCCGCATTTCATAGCATTGTGAATTCTGAAACCTGCCTTCTTGGTTGGGGGGGCGGTGCTGGAGCTGGAACTCCGGCCCTTGCACTTGCTAGGCAGACAGTCTACTGCTGAGCTGAATCCCCAACAGAAACCGGGCTTCTTAACTCTGTACTCAACTCCAGATTCCCAGTAACTAACCCAGCCAACAGAGATGTGTGCAACAATGTCTACCTACTTGCTAGTTTCTGACAACATTTGGTACATTAAAAGGATCCAGTGTTTTTTTTTTTTTTAAATTCATGGTGGGTGGTACGTGAGATTGAAGCCAGGGTCTTTGCACTGAGCTGCACTCCAACCGTTTTATTTTGAGACACCATCCCATTAAGTTGCTCAATTGCCCAGGCTGGGCTCAAACCTGTAATCCTCCTGTCTCAGTGTCCCAGAGTGCGGGGATTACAGGTGTGCGCCCCACACCCAAATAAAAGGGTCCACCCGAACTCTTTTGGTCATTCTTTCTTGTCTCTCCATTATTTTAACTTTTGCCTAAAAGGAAAACTTAAGTTAACTTACAGGTAAGTTCAATGGCTCGCCGACAGTAGGACTTCTTTGCTATGTAATTTACAACTAATTCAGAATCCTCCTCCATGAATGCAGTCCTGGGTGGATGAAAAAAAAAAGATATTTCACTATAAAAATAGGGCTACAGAGGCTGATTTTGTCCCTCCCCAGAATTTGGCCAAGAATCACAAGACTCCTGTCAATTACAACATCTGGTTTATTTTGTAGTTCCTCATTGACTCCCAGGCTATGTACTATGCAAGTAACAAGGTACATATTAGAGTTATCGGTGTGCCTAAATTTTATAATTTTCAATCCTAACATTTTCCAGAATATTACAACTGAGGTCAGCTAATAACTAAGATCTATTTTGGTGTTAAATTTATGAGTCCATGGAGGCTTAGCTGATAGAAATATTTTCAAATGAAGCATTTTCTTCTGTATTGCTCAATTGCAAGACTATAATGAGCAATGTGTGGGCAGCCCCATGTCTCACTTGCTCATCTTTCTCTGTCCAGTTCCTAGAATAGCCTCTGTTCTTTTTTTTTTTTTAACATTCCTTCCTTCCTCCAGATTTGAAATTCAATCTCCAACATACATTCAACTCCTACCTATAAATGCACACCCATGCTGCCCGTGCACTCAGTTCTCTGTTGGCACCAATACCGAACACGTTTTTATGTCCAGGAGGACCAGTCCCCCATCTGAACTTCTGTGCAATTTAGTGTTCCAGATGAATTTCCAAATCAGCTTGCCATGTTTTATCAACAACCCAGCACCAGTTTTGATGGTAATTACATTGAATTTGTGGTTAATTTGGGGGAAAGTGATCTCTTAACAATATGGATCTTTTCTGTCCATGAACATGGTATATATCTCCCCATGTATTCAAGTCCTCTTCAGCACTGTCAGTACAGTTTAATAATTTTTTTCCAAAAAGCTCTTGCAAATGTATTGGGTTTATTCTTAGGAATAGTGTACTTTTCATGCTATTGTGGGTAGAATCTCATTCTAGCACTTTGCCTTCAATGCATTTTAAAACCAGAATGAAAATATTTTCATGATAACGCCCTAAAAAAATAAATTTCTTCCTGAAAGAAGCAAGAAAAAAGAGAGAGCCAAGGACAAGATTTCAGCAGCAGTGACAGAAAGATAATGCGTTTTCAGGGCTGAGACTAACAGTATTTCTATGTGCCGTTCTTAAAATTCCTGGCAAAAGTCTCAAAGGGCAATGAAACATCCCTTTGCTATTGTACCCCATCCCATTAGGATTACCTTAGCTGCGCATTTTTAGGAGCCTCCTTGGAGTCTAAGGTCTCCAATAGGAGCACTCACCATTGCTTTCTTGGTTCTATTTTTTTTTAATTTTATTTTTAATCAAGAACATGTATTGGTACATTGTACATAGAATGATCACATTCATCATATTTGTTCTGTACCTGTACATGGTGTATCTTGGTTCTCCCCCCCTTCCCTGTGAGCTGTGACTTCCCCATCCCTCCCCTCTGTTTCCTCCATCCATATTTACAGCAGGTTAATTCACATTTCTCCATGATTTCCCTTTCCCCTTTCTTTCTGTTTTTTCCCTCCCTGCTTTTCCCCCTTCCCTCTTTCTAGTACTCCTCTCCTTTGTATATTATCTTCCTTTTATATAATATC